>WHVE01000529.1:0-94762 GCA_015178995.1 Trichophaea hybrida
CTCAAGCTCAAATGGAGAAGTTTAGGGACCTGGCAGAAGAAAATCGACAACAGGTAACCAGGATTCTGAAGTTAACAGAGGAAGAGGGGAGAGTCAAGAATAAGAACAGAAGGGGAAGAGCGAGAAGAGAAGGTGAATGATATCACCAGCTTTTCAGGAGAAGATAGGAAGGAACTTCGAGGGTGGAAGGTGCAGCTGGCATTGAAGATAGCCGGAAAACCGAAGGCATTCAACAACGAACAGAAGAAGCTGAGGTATGCAGTTGGATGTCTGAAAGGAGTGGCTCTGGCACAGTTAATGCCACACTGTGACGAAATTTCAGGGGAAGTCAAACTCAATACCCTGAAAGACCTAGTTGACCTGCTGGATGTAGCATTCGGAGATCAAGACAGAGCAGCAACAGCAACGAGAGAACTCGAGAAACTCAGCCAACGAGACCGCGAATTCTCCCAGTACTATGTGGAATTCCAAAGATACGTAGTAGACACCAAATGGAACGAAGATGCACAATTGGACGCATTACGGAATGGGCTGTCCAACGAACTCAAAGACTCCATACAGCACATCGAGGCGCCAGAAAGCATGATCGAATTCGTTAAAATGGTGTCGAAAAGGGATTCACAGCTGAGAAGAAGAGCCGCGGAAAAGAAATCTGGAAAGTGGGAAGGATATAAAAGGTCCGATACAACGACCAACACCACATCTGCCCCAGACGCAGCACCTGCAGGATCAGTTGCAGGTTATCACGGCCCCGCTCCAATGGACCTCTCGGCAGTCAAGGGAAAGAAAATTACACCTGAGGAAAGGAGGAGACGAAGGGAAGGGGGACTATGTATGTACTGTGGGGATAGCAGGCATTTCGCAGCATCATGCCCAAGAAAGTTGAAAGCGGCATCAGGACAAACGGAGGTGTCACCTTTTAAGAACGCAGCATATGAGGGAGATGCAGATTCGACAACAGGAAAGGAAAAGAAGTGGAATCGGGAAAAGTTTAGTCCAGTGCAATCAGGATGGCAATTGCGCTGGAAACGAATGTCCTTTGTCAGTTAATGCTAGTTTTGGTATTTCGCAGTTTCCTATATCAAGCGCAGAAATAAAATAGTCTTCTATGGAAAGCAAACATCTCGTTGTGAAATGCTCGCTGAAAATAGAAAACAAGATCATTGATACCCACGCTTTGATAGACTGCGGAGCTACTGGAATAGCATTTATTGACAAAGATTTCGTCCGCCATCATCAGTTATTGGAACAAGAATTAAAAGAATCAAGAGAATTAGAAGTTATAGATGGAAGGCCCATCGAATCAGGAACCATCACCACTATGGCTAAATTGAGCTTAGGCATATGCGGACATCAGGAGCAGTTACCAGCATTCGTTACGAAACTCGGACACTATCCATCGTTCTTGGATTACCATGGCTACAACTCCATGATATTACAGTCAAATTCCAAAAGAAAAGAATAGGATTCGAAATCGATTACTGCCAGAAGCACTGTCAACATCATTCGAGCGTATGGGTATGGGGAAATCATATGGAAACAACGGAATCTGATGATCAAAACTGGACATATGCGCCAGAGCAGCAGCACATTTATGAGGCGGAATAAAAAGGAGAAACTCAAGGTGTACGCGGTAACCATATACGAAATCAACAAGGCCCTAGAAATCAAGACCTTCAAGAAAAACCGCTAGAACAGTTAATTCCTAAGAATATCATGAGTTTCTCCCCCTCTTTGATAAAGTAATCGCTGAAAGGCTACCACCACATAGACCGTACGATCATAAGATTACACTCCAAGACGGATTCACACCACCCTTTGGACCAATGTACAGTCTGTCAAGAGAAGAACTTCAGGTCCTGAAAGAGTGGATTGAAAAGAATTTGCCAAAGGGATTTATCAGATCGTCATCATCACCATGCGGAGCACCGGTGTTGTTCGCACCCAAACCGAATGGAGGCTTACGACTATGCGTGGACTATCGAGGACTCAACGAAGGAACCATAAAAAATCGATATCCATTACCATTAATCCAGGAAACCTTGTTGAGATTGTCAAAAGCCAAGTGGTACACCAAATTAGATGTCGAGATGCCTACAATATGATTCGAATAGCGGAAGAAGACGAATGGAAAACGCCGTTTAGGACCCGTTATGGCCTGTTCGAATCCCTCGTTATGCCCTTCGGACTCACCAATGCACCAGCCAGCTTTCAGGAATTTATCAACGATACTCTTCGCCCCTTTCTGGACATTTTTGTACGGCATTCCTGGATGACATCCTCATCTACAGTGACAATTTCAAGGAACATAAGGAACACGTCAGAGCAATAATGACGACGCTAAGGAGGCCGGTCTGTATCTGAAAGCGGAAAAATGCGAGTTTCATCAACAGGAAGTGAAGTACCTGGGATTGATAGTTGGGGTAAACGGGATTAGAATGGATCCAGAAAAAGTAACAGCGGTGAAGGAGTGGGAAGCACCTGGCAAGCTCAAGGAAGTTCAAGCGTTTTTAGGATTCGCCAATTTTTATCGAAGATTTATCAGGAACTACAGCAGGGTGGTCCAACCATTGACAAAGCTAACGAAAAAGCTGGTACCATTTCACTGGGACCCGATCAGAAACGAGCCTTTGCGGAGCTAAAAGAAGTGTTTACAACAGCACCAGTTCTAGCACACTTCGACTATGAGAAAGAAATCGTTTTGGAAACCGATGCCTCGAGCTATGTGTCTGCAGGAGTACTATCCCAATACGACGATCAAGGAATCCTTCATCCGGTAGCATTCTTTTCGAAGAAACATTCACCAGCGGAAGAGAATTACGAGATTTACGATCAAGAGCTGGGAGCCATAGTGAAAAGTCTGGAACAATGGGGACCAGAATGCGAAGGTCGGTACATCCTATTAAGATACTGACGGACCACAAGAACCTCGAATACTTCATGACGTCAAAGCTACTTAATAGAAGACAAACTAGATGGTCCGAATTCCTGTCAAGATTCAAGTTTAAGATTATATACCGCCCAGGAAAGCAAGATCAAAAGCCCGATGCACTCACCAGAATGCCAGGAGACATTCCTCCGAAGGGGGGGGCAGAAAAAACCCAACATATCGTGCTCAAAACGGAGAATCTCGATAAACGAATACAACAAGGACTGGTGATAGCATTCGCAGAAGTGGTGAATCAGGACGAAACCGACCCAAAGGAGTTGTGGAACTGGATTCAAAACGTATGCAAGGACTGCCCATTCGATAGCAGCGAAGGACTGTGTCTCAACGCATCAGACGTCAAAAAAGATTCCGACAAGCTGCACTGTTACAGGATCATCATGATGTACTGGCAGCAGGACATCCAGGACGAGCAAAAACATTCGAACTCCTCAAAAGAAATAATCAATGGCCAGGATGAGGAAGGACGTGGACAGGTACGTACGAAACTGCCACGTATGTCAACGCAGCAAAGCAACTCACCAGAAGATCCACGGATGGCTCAAACCACTGGAAATACCGCAACAACCATGGAAGGATCTGAGTATGGATTTCGTGGTGGGACTACCGGAAAGCGAGGGGTACAACGCCATATGGGTAGTGGTTGACAGGTTGTCAAAAATGAAACATTTAGTGCCATGTCGGGATGCTACAGACGGCAAGAAGCTGGGCAAGATGTTTATACGAGAGGTGTTCAAGTTACATGGCTTACCGGATACTAGAGTATGAGACAGATGACCCGAATTCGCGTCAGAATTCTGGAGACACGTTTGTGAAAGACTTGGAATCGAACGAAGGCTCTCAACCGCGTTTCATCCACAGACAGATGGACAAACGGAACGGACGAACGGCATTATGGAACAATACCTCAGGGCCTTCGTCAATTATCAACAGGACGACTGGACAAAGTGGCTACCAATGGCAGAGTTCGCGACGAACAATCACGCCTCGGAAACAACAGGATGCTCAACGTTCTTTGGTAATAACGGATTTCATCCAAGAATGACCTTTAGCCAACATCCGATTCAGAATGGGAATGATATCAGGGAAGTAAACGCAAATATCCTTTCCCAGAAAATGAACGATATCTTTCAACAGATGAAGTCTGAAATGACTCCAGCACAAGATATTCAAACGGAAAAAGCAGACAAGCATCGACGAGAGGGAGTGCAGACAGATGACCCCAATTCGCGTCAGAATTCTGGAGACACGTTTGTGAAAGACTTGGAATCGAACGAAGGCTCTCAACCGCGTTTCATCCACAGACAGATGGACAAACGGAACGGACGAACGGCATTATGGAACAATACCTCAGGGCCTTCGTCAATTATCAACAGGACGACTGGACAAAGTGGCTACCAATGGCAGAGTTCGCGACGAACAATCACGCCTCGGAAACAACAGGATGCTCAACGTTCTTGGGTAATTACGGATTTCATCCAAGAATGACCTTTAGCCAACATCCGATTCAGAATGGGAACGATATCAGGGAAGTAAACGCAAATACCCTCTCCTAGAAAATGAACGATATTTTCCAACAGATGAAGGCTGAAATGACTTGAGCACAAAATATTCAAGCGGATCAAGCAGATAAGCATTGACGGGAGGGAGTGCAGATGGATGTCGGGGATCGAGTCTGGATGGACGCCAGGAATATTACAACACAACGATCCAGCAAGAAGCTTGACTGGAAACGCCTGGGACCATACGACATTACGGAGGTTATTAGCCCGTGGGCTTATCGATTACGATTACCCAGGACCTTCACATCCATCCAGTACAACCAATCTCCCGCTTGACCAAAGTATCGGAAGACCCTTTGCCATGGCAAATCGAATCGGCAACACCTGCAGTTATCGTGAACAGAGAAGAAGAATAGGAAGTGGAATGTATCGACGACTCGAGGATGTTTCGACGACAACTGCAGTACCTGGTTAAGTGGACAGGCTATGATGAACAAAGCTGGGAACCGGCGGTTGACGTGGATGGGCTCCAAGCAATTGATGTTTTTCATGCGGAACAACCTGGCAAGCCCGGATCAACAGCTTCGTACGAACTTAGCATGGGGGAGGGGGAGCTACTGTCACTGTTGTGTCGAGTGAGGATCGAAGATGGAATACGGATCGATGAAGGGGAAAGGGAATACAAAGGGAATCAGGTTTTGTTGGAAAGAATCAGGTTTTGTTGATTGGAATCATGTTTTGTTGGAAGGAATCAGGTTTCGTTGGTTGCGTTGTAAATATGGCGTGATGGTTATGGCGTAGGCCGCGGACTGAAAGGGTTGCGTACATAGTTGGGTGGAGTTAGGATGTATTTTGGAACGAGTGAGCAAAGGTGACGACGGTCGCGTTAACTGTATATAAGGATGCTGGATTCGCGGAGGATAGGTTTGTTCTTCACTCGTTCTCTTGTCTACAAAACAATCAATAGCTTCGGCACCAACCTTTGTTCACTTCTGTGATTCCGGATTTCGAGTCTCTTGCTTGTTACGCAGTACCCACGATCACTGCACCACCATGTTTACGTTTAAGTTTGGTTTTTATATCCCCTAGAACCCCGAGCCTTGAACCCTTGACAGTACCCGTAGAGTGTCACGCGGAACTCCTTTAAGCCGTCCCTGTGCAATCCAAAGATCATCTTCAGTCAGGCCATGCCGGCGAGCGTTGATCTTAGCTGCAAGTTCATCCAGATATCGCTTCATAGCCTCCGGCACTGGCTGTTGTAACATCTCCGATACCGATCCAACAGAGCTGGTGGCACTCATGATTGTCGCTGTTGTCGCTGTTGTCGATGCTTAGTAGAGAGTAGAAGAGAAAGGGGGTGACTGGCAAACTCAAGTCGCCAAGCCTTGGCACCATCGCCATTGACGTTCCACTACTTCTCAGTACGCGTCACTACTGCATTCGCTACTGCATTCCGATAACCTTAATCGTCGACACCATTACTAGCTGCTGCATTCTGCTAACCATGGCTAAAGGCACTGTGAAGGTATGTGCTTATCGATTGGTTTACCGAATAAGGGTGAATAAGCGAATGTTAAGATGGCATAGCTTGTCCATTCGGTCGCCCCTGCCGAACAGCTCTCTCGTCACGAACATCAGTAGAGGATGCGAATCCGAGACTATATTCTCACTACCGCCGCAAACGATGGTACTGAAATTGATGAGGAGGAAGTAAAGCGCCGAATCTACTTGGAGGAGTCCAGGGGCAGAACCTACGCTATTACTAAAACTGAGACCGATATCATCATCCATCACGTTTGGGATCTTGGCTTGAGCGGCGTTGGAGACAAAAGGAAGATGGAGAATCTGTTTTTGGAATGTGCTTTGGAGCCTGGCGCTATTGCCAGATGTGACAAGATCACTGTAAGCGGCATTACATTTCAGTAATGTTCAATACTGACTTATAATAATGCAATGTAGACTAAAGTCGCAAACATCTATCGTACCTACCGCGAGACCAAGGAAATGTTTGAGGACGATGAGCAGGATGTTCCCGCATTGGCGACACATCTTTCGGGCCTTTTGGATGCATTCAAGAACCGTACTGGTGCATGGGATGCTATGGCTGAGCATGGTCTTTACCCTGAGGATGACGGTGAGGGTGTAGAAGAGGAATTGTAGTTCTACCATGAATTGTAGTTCTACCATAAATGAGTACATTGAAATAAAATAGGTATTATATTGTCGGGAATTTCAATCTAAACAATGATCGTTAGTAGTGCACAGTATTGGACTGTAATCGGTATTACCGATCGGTAATATACTTTTAAACTGCTTCGTTACAATACTGTCCTGTATAGCGCAGTATTGAACAATATTGAGAAAGTTCCAGTGGTAGTGCACAGTATTGGACAGTAATCGATATTACCGATCGGTAATATATTTCTACTTGCACAATTTTGAACAATATTGGTATAGTTCGAGTTGTAGTGCACAGTATTGGACAATAATCAATATTACTGATATATAATAAATATATTCACAATACTGATCGATCGATCATGTGCATTACCATTAGAGATATATATTCGTCAGTATCGACCAATACATTCGAAGTTCACCTTCAGGTGAGTACTCAACGTTTTCAATAATGTGCAGTAGTGAGCAATAATGGACGGTAATGTCCATTACGCTACAGTAAACATTGGAATCGTAATACTGCCATGTATCGATTGGTATTGATTAGTATTGTACATTATCATTAAATTTTAGTTTCCTATATACTGGTCAGTATAAACAACTACTGTCCATTACATGCGATGTTCAAAGTTTTAGGTAGATACTGGTCGGTTGCAAACAAATTGAACGATATTCTATACTTTGATTTAATGACGAGTATCATAGAAATTAGAATGGATTGAATGACATGCATGTATGTATCGCCCGATTGAAGTTCTATAATCATTAGTTCAAAGAGAAAGTTTTAGAACCTGTTCGTGAAAGATGTTAGACTCGAGAGTAAGCTGGCAAAACCTTATAGAGAGGAGAGGTAAAACCAGCTGCTTCAAGAGCTCTTTCAGATCATATTTGAGAGCTTCTGCCCCTGGCTGCTTGCCATTCAGCTCACACTTGTGCAGCTGTTCATTCAAGTCGTGAATGTGCCTATAATCATTAGTTCAAAGAGAAAGTTTTAGAACACATTTCTGAAAGATGTTAGAATGAAGAGTAAGCTGGCAAAACCTTATGGAGAGGAGGTAAAACCAACCAGCTGCTTCGAGAGCTCTTTCAAATCATGTTTAAGAGCACCTGCCCCTGGCTGAATGCCATTCAGCTCACACTTGTGCAGCTGTTCTTTCAAGTTGTGAATCTGCTTTGCAATTCCACCTGATATTTCCATCTTCCCAAGGAGCCCAGGGTAGTCCTGCCGGTAACGTTTGCGCTCATTTGACATGCATTGCTATTAGCCTGCCTGTTAGAGAGTAGATATAATGAGAGCCCAATATAATGTGGATATTGATCTTTACTTGAGCTACAGTCAAGTTCGTGAGTCGACTAACGGTTGCAATTTGTTCTGTGTTTCCTTTGATATTTATCATACCATTTTCAAAGTACTTGCGCTGCCAATATTAGTTTATACATTATACAGCTATAACATGCGGTACAGACCACCATTGCCCAAGCCATCTTGCTGTGATTGTTACTGCCTGACCTCTGTCCTTTCGGCTTCCTTTGCAGGTTGGCTGCAGCTGTAGCACCTTCTTCTGCATCACAGCTGCTATCCGAAGGATCTGCTTGTGTATACTTGGCTATCCTCATAAGGCTCCCATGAATTTTCGTTGGTGTCATCATTGGTGACGATCTCTGGCATTCTAATGATGACTTTGGTTCAGTCCCAGGATGCCTTTCTGCTGTATCTGTATTCGCCGGAGTACGGTCTTCGTAATTATCAATATCCCTCACTTTATTCATGGATGCAACAGCTTTGGACAGTATCTTGTCCAGTGTTTTCGGTGGTGGTAGCTACATAAGTGTACGGCTTCCGTCATGAACGTCGATGTAATAGTTGTTTTCATCGCTGTCACGGTTATCAATGCCAGTGTGAGGTTGAGGTGGTGAACTCGGTGGTGAACTCGGTGGTGAACTCGGTGGTGAATGCATTTTAATAAATAGAGGTTTTGCAGTATATACACGCATGTTTGATAATCTGAGTTAAGGTGTTGTGCCTTCGATGGTAGTTGATAAAGGATAGCAGAACATGATATCACTCAACGTCCAACGGGGCCAATATTGGGAAGTATTGTCCGATACTTACTACTACCCGATAGTATGGTGCGCTAACCAATCACATCAGCTGCAGTATGTCCTTCAACAGAATATTAATCTGCGGCACAATGGCAGATACTTATTGGGAGTGGATAGTACTGATTTGTAAAGTTAATTCTTGTCGAATGATCAATGGGGATCAGAAAGGTCTAAATATTAAATCTATACTACGCAATACTGTGCATTACTGAATGATATCATAAACTACTATTACAGAGAGCGGGAAATCTTCGGATAGATATCATAGGAGGAATGAGACCAAAGCTATCGGTACAGCCCTGTACATATTGATACTACGTTTTACCGCACACTAGTGATTATCAATATATGCATAATTGTCGCTCTTATACATTACTACATATGTACTATTCACTACTGAAGATTATTGTCAGCTACAGGGCACTACAACTCATCTGTACCATGAGTTTGGTAATTATATTATGAAGATACACCTGACGGTAATGAGGTATATTACCTGATTAAATACTATAATGTGTTACTGTGCATTACTGATCAGTATCGATGTATTAATTGCGTTAACCTCCAACTACATACGTCCTACCGACATTGCTTGATTTAACACACAGAGGATTCAAGGTAAGTACTGTGTATGATGTCGGAATACTAGGCAGTAATGACATCTACCCGTGCCGACTGCATTTTCGAGCTAGCGGGGATGAAGGGTGGCGGGGGGGGGGATTCGCCATCTAGCCGGCTCGCCCGGAGGGGGAGGTGATATGGGCTCTGTCATACTCTAGTTAGAGTAAATACAGTATGAATTAATAGCAACAACTGCATTTTCGAATTACTATCTTGTAAAGTGTCATACAACAGGTTAGACAAGGCATTACTGCTCGGTACCGTACATGACGACCTAGTATTAAGCGGCGGTCGGGCTGACTAGCCTTTTCGAGTTACTATGTTCGAGTCGGTGGCTGTCGACCATGGGCTCAGGGAGTCTTAGGGTTGCCGCCCTGAGGTGGCAAAGAGTGCAGGTGGTGTGGACACTCGACGAAGACAGTAGACCACTTGTTCAAGTGGTGCAAGAAATTGAAGCAACAACAGGATACTCTGTGGGAGAAGTTGAGGAAGAAGTGCAAGATGAAGGAGAAAGGCAGAGTACCGATGGTGCAGGTGTTCGATACGGAAGTGGCAGAAATGGCAATGTTGAAGATTTTGACAGATACTGATGTCGGAAGAACTATGGAGGCTGAGGGTGGGGTGGAAAGATATAATGACTTGTTCAGGTGATGAAGGGGAGAAGGAGAAAGGGATGATATGACTTTGTTCAAAGAGACAAGAAGGGACACCTGGCGGTCACACTGGAGAAGTATCTTGGAAAAGGTTAGATTATGTCATGGCCGCAAGCTGCCGAATACAGTATGATTCAAACAAAACAAACCATCATCATCAACCGTCTTGAGGAATTGATGACCCTCACCGCTTCCACCACCACGGTCGACTTAGTAACGACCATCCGCAACCTGGTGCAGATCAAAAAGGATCTGCTTACCACCACCGCCGCCGCCAACCCCGTTGCCGCCCTCGCCTCGTTCTCCATGCGATGGGACCCCGCCGCCGTCCTCGACGTGTTTAGACACTTCGGTCTGACCGTCCGCACCTCCGCCGCCGACCTCGCTCTCCGTGTCACACACCAGTTCGACACCGTGAGCAGCCTCACCGACGATCTGAAAAGATTGACCGGTGCCTCCAAAACCGCCGAGGTAATCGACAACCTCACCAATCTCACCCGAGATTGGACCCTCGGAGAGCTCCTTGCTTTCCTCCCCTATCTTCGGGAAGCCTGGCTTCTCCTCACCAAAACGTTTCCGGGGAGCCCCTCCCTCACCATAGTAGGTTTGAAAAACCTACTAAGTGGCACCCTCTCCCCCTCCTCCTGCGCCCACCCCGCTGAACTCGCTGGTGCCCTGGGTCACTCTGTCAACACCCCGTGGCCCGAACTCTTGGTCAGAGTAACAGCCCTCACCACCGACCACACCCTACCTGCGCCTCGCTTCTCCTCCAATAAAGAGGTAGAGGTCCCCGCCTTTCTCGGCCGGAACACCACCCCGGCCTACCACACCTGGAGGTCCGCCCATGAACGAAAGTTCATGGTGGATTTCCACTGATACTCCGCCCCCCGCAGCATCGCTGCGTACGTTGCCGGCCTCCTTCAAGGAACCGCCGCCAACTTCGCCACCACCTTTCCCCTCGCAGACTTCTCTGCCACCCCCGTCGCCGTCACCGCCCAGTCAGCCCTGGAAACCCTGGACGAGGTCTTTGTCACCCTCGACCCGCAGTTCCAGGATCACCACCTGGCCACCAACTCCGCCAAAGCCTTCAAGGCTTTGTATCAAAACAACACCCCGTTCCAGGACTTTGTCGTGGAATCCGAAAACTTGGCAGTTCTAGCCAATTATTCCTTCTCGTCCTCCGCCACCACGGATCTCTTCTGGGGTCGTATTCGACCAAACCTTCGGCAAGCACTTGCCACCAACGGACTCTCTCCCTCCTCCCCCTACGCCTCCATCAGGGCTCGAGCAGTCGAGCTCGACCCTCACATCCCGCGGGAAGCCGACAAGGCAACCCAAAAGAAAAAGGATCCCGTGGTCGGATCCTCTGGAAAGACCACTCCCGCCTCCGCCGCCGTCGCCATTCCCCTCCCGAAGCCTTGCCCCAGCAAGCGCTTCACCGAAGCACCCGCCGTCCCCGAAGACCTTTGGCCCAAGCTAAAGGACACCCCGGGACTCCGCAACAAGCTGGTCACTCTCCAGCGTTGCTTCGTCTGCCGCAGAACGCGCGCAGAACACACCTCCGCCCTCCCCGGGATGTTTGGCTCCCCCGCCGACACCACCCGCGCCCAGGCTGCCGCCATCAACGCAGCCGACCGACTCCACTCCTCATCCTGTTAGGACACCCGGCCGCAAAGTCCAGCGGTTCCGGACCATCTTCCCGTCTCCGATTTCTTTCTTTCTGGTAACTCAGCACACCCTTCCGTCGCACTTTCCGCGTTGAAACCATCGCTGACATCTTCAACCCCTACAGTTCCCGTTCTCGCCTGCGGTACCGTTGGGGTAGATGTTAATGCTTTGGTGGATACTGGTGCAGGGGCTGTGTATATAGATTACAATTTTATGAAATCTGTGTCTCTGGCTTCGTCGAAACTTGTGACTCCCATTAAACTCACAATGATCGACGGATCATCTCCACCTTCTGCCCGCATCGAACTTTTCTGCACGTTCGCTCTGCAAATCCGTGATTCCTTCTGTCCGGTCAAGGCTCTAGTCACATGGCTGGACCCGGCTCACCCCATCGTCCTCGGCATGCCATTTATTAACAAATACATGCCCGAGATCCCCGCCACTATCTGTTCTCTAGGTAGTAAGGCACCTCCGCTCCGCCCTTCCTCCCCTCTCGCCCAGCTCGCAAGAGCAAAAGCATCCCCACACGGGTTGGTAAACCCGTGCACCGTAAGCCCGATCCCTGTCCCTGTCCTTCGCGACACCGCCCTGCCCGTGGTAATGGACAACGACGAACACGTCACATCGGCACCTGCCAAAGTTTCCTCAGTCCCTGACGCACCTCCGAGCATGCCGGAGCACACTGAATCCCTCCTCTTCCCCACCATCCCACCCCTCCCCCCGGTGGTAGCATTCGCTGCCACCACCATCGACGATCCTTCCTCCCTGCTCCCCTCCGCCCGCAATGGGGGGGGGAATTCCGTTTTCGACATTGCGGTAGCAGTGGACGCAGAAATACTGCGACGCCAAAACGCCCACCGCCGCATTGCCGCCGCCTCCGCCCAGGCCTCCGAGTACCAACAAGCCGTCCTCGAGGCCTACCTCACCGACAAAGAAGAGGAACTCTTCATGGACTCGGTCCGTGGATCCTCTGCTGCCCTCACCACCCTCCCCGCGAAGTACAGCAGCTTCGCAGACATCTTCGAGCTCGACTATTCCAAGTCGCCACCGCTCCCCACCCACAGTATCGAGTGCGTAATCGATAACCACCTCCCGCTCCCTCCTCCGGCCACCCCATACCCCATGGGAGCCAAAGACAAAGAGGAGGAGAGAACCCAAATGAGCGAAATGCTCCGCCTCGGCCACGTCGGCCCATCGTCGTCTCACACCGCCGCCCCCGCATTCTTCGTCAACAAACAGTGTCGACAATGCGGGCAACTCAAATGTACGTGCGGCGCACGTGACTTTCCCCGTCGTTGGTGTATCGACTTCAGGAAGCTTAACGCAACCTGTCGTCAAGACGCCTACCCTCTCCCCTCAATGCCGGATCTCATGAATGAGGCCGCCGGCCACAAACTCTACACCAAGTTCGATATTGATCGGGCTTTTCACTTGGTGCCCGTCCGCCCCGAGGACAGACACAAAACCGCCTTTGTCTGTTCACTCGGACTGTTCGAATGGACGTCATGCCATTCGGATACCTCAATGCCCCGGCCGCCTTTCAGCGGCTCATGGACCAAACCCTCGCCCCTGCCAGGCAATACTGTCGCGCCTTTATGGACGATGGAATTGTCTGGGCAGACACCCAGGAAGAAATGGATTCCCGGGTACGCCACGTACTCTCCCTCCTCCGCGACGCAGGACTCCGCGTCAAAATCTCAAAGTGCGAGTTTGACCAAAGCTCGGTCAAATTCCTAGGTCACGTGATCTCCTGTAGTGGAATCGCGACCGACCCCACCAAACTCTCCGGGATGACCAACTTCCCGGAACCCCGCACCATCACCGATCTCCGAAACTTCCTCGGATTGACCGGTTACTACCGCAACTTCTTCCGTCTTAACGGAAACGGCTACTCTGAAGTAGCCAAACCATTAACGGAGCTAACCAAGACCTCCGCCCCCACCTACAAGGACCGCTGGGAGAGACTCCCAGAACCCGCCATGATCGCCTTCAAAGCGATCAAGTCTTACTTCATGGACCCAGCCAATCTGGCCGTCTATGACCCTCTTATCCCGGTGGACCTATTCACCGACGCCTCCTCTTCCGCCTGGGGCGCGACCGTAGAACAGAACGGCCGCCCCATCCTATTCGCATCAGGCCTGTTCAAGGGCGCTGAAATCAATTGGTCTACGACCGATCGCGAATGCTTCCCCGCCTTCCGCATGCTTCAGAAGCACGGATACCTCTTCCAGGGGGTGAAAACCACCTGGTGCACCGACCACCAAGCGCTAGTCTTGTTCAAGACCACGCTTGCCGACAACCCTCGCCGTTCCCACTGGCGCGAACTGATGGATCAGTTCAACTTTACCGTAAAGTATAAACCCGGTAAACACATGCATGTCGATGCTCTAACTCGGCATTCTTCCTGGCCCCACTCCTTTAAAGGAGAGGACCCCCTTTTTGACCCAAGCCGCTTTGGGTAAGGGTCCGGCAGTTGGTTTATTTCGGGAACTGCGGCATTTTGTACGCGCCCATCTTTTGTTGGAAAATCAGCACTGTTCCGCTTTAGGCAGTAGCTTTCGTTTCTGGTTGTGGTTCCCCTGCGTTAAGGCAGGCACCCGGTGAAGGATATTGTTTGGTTTCGCCCCCTGCGTTAGCACGGCGCTTAGGGAAATTGTTTGCGGGATTATTCTGCATTAAGCAGGCACCCGGGAGTTTAGTTGCCGTGTGGTCCCTGTTTGTGGGCCCACACAAGTTTAGTGTTCCGAGCGCTTCCGTTTTGGTGGCGAGTGAAGACTCGTGGATGAGTCTACGACTATGAGTCCGTAGCCTGTGAGTCAATATGACGATCTCAGTACAGGTGACTTCCTTACAGATCATATAGTAATACTTGACTTGCTCTAATTACGAGTGATAATTCATGGCTATATGATTATCCGCCTCCTTGCACTTAACCTTGTAACTTTCTATTTTCTCCCACACCCACAGTACCGACCGTCTCGAGGTTCTCCTTTGTCTCTATCCCACCAGTACACGTTACCCACACATGCAACATGACGTTAAGGGACACGGCCGAGTCATGGATCCTCCATGGTCTCATGTTACACGATCTGTTTTGGCATCAAAGTCTTGGCGTGTAACCCTCTGTATATATAATTGGGCCATTTATATCTTCCACGCAGCTCTGAATGCCATGCGGAACTCTGTTCTAGAGCTCAATCATCGATATGTTTCCAGCAAGTCTCCCGCCTCGTTCTCCTTATACGCCTAGGACGCCTCTTTCTCCTGGACCTAGAATGCCGTATCGTTGTCGCGAGTGTAACGACCTTTGCAGAGACCCCGTCAACAGAGTCGACCTGAGGGAGCACCGCAAGACGGCCCATAGACACCAACCCCGGCCGGGGGCGCTGGAGCGGGAGGAAGACGACATCGACGAGTTTTTCAAAGATTATCCAGACTTCCCTTATGACCCCACGGCACCCTTCTGGCAAGAATTCCGCTATCTAAGCTTTTTCTCAGGCTGGCCAACAACAAGAGAGCAACGCAAGAGAGATGTCGACCCTAAAAGCCCACAGAAATTAGCCTGGAAAGCCTTTCGGGTCGCTGTAGTAAAGTCGTTTAACAAGACATTCGGTGGTGATGAGGACGACATCGATGCATGGGGAAAGTTGTGCAAAGCTGCTGGGGTGCGGCAAGTTCCGGATGACCTTGAGGGCCGTCGGAATGTGAGTATTTTATGACGATTATGATTCATCCTCTCCTCCTTCACAAAACACTCTGCTGACACTGCGGATAGGCTGTCTTGAATCCCCATATCAACCTTGTCGATCTACATGAGAGTGGGCGGGTGGGCGACAATTGCTGGGTTTTTGCGACAGAGGAGGAATTGGTGAAATATACCCAGAATTTTGGCCAAAAGTTCCCATTGGAGGATGCGTATGCAGAGCCTCTCTTGAGGTACCTTTTGCGGGAGATCGATAATGAATACTTGGGAAATAGAAGGAATACTACAAAAGATATTGTGGAAGGATTACGGAATACAGTATTAACTTAGCTTCGCCAACACAGAATTGAAACCGAAAAATACAAAATAAATGGAGATAGCAAACATGAAAGAATTCGCCTTAACCTGTTCTCGTGAACCAGACTTAATTAAGACCGTGCGCGAGTTGATGGTTGCGGAAACCAACTCCCCTTCATTGAGGTTTTCCCAAATTGCAGCCTCGTTCTATTCTATACTGATCATGTGTCTCGCCCAGTAGGTGCCTGTGTTCTATGCATCTCTCTACCTTAACATATAAAAGGTATAGTTTCCCTAATACCGCTATCCGATCAAAAGGACCGTTGGTAACCTTATTTTAATAACCAAAATCCAAATTTTCCAATAAAAAAGAGCTGATTCATAGCTTAGCTAGTAGCTCATGGTGCTCCAAACGCCAAGTGCTAGGAGTTTATCATCATACGAAACAGAGACCAGAAAGTCTTGGCAAAATCAGGAACAGTGAATTGAGTCGATAACGACGGCAATAATCGACAAGCGGATATTGGCAATCAATTTCCAGCATCGAATTGACCCTGGGATGACACTCCCAGCACCTCTGGACAGCTGGAGGAGGTTGGGCACCTCAACTGCAAAGCGCACACGCGTTTGTGACGCCATCACCTAACTAGCAACCCCAACGATGGCGATCCGGAGAGGAGAGAACCCTACCTGAGCGACGATTGGTACCCCAATTGTGGAAGAGGACATGAATATGGAGGGAGCAGGAGGAGGAGAAGCAGCAAATGGCAGGGCCAGTGACGCGGCGTATTTCGCCCAGACGAGCCCAACGGCAATTGAGCTATTGGGGCAAAACAACAATGGAAAGGGACCAGGATTGAGGACTCAGAAGCTTCGAAGACCCCCGGCGATTGGAGGTGTGGAATGGAGCGAACCATCAGGCAGCAGGCTCACAAGCTGACACAATTGCACCGAACCATTGAAAGCATTGCTAGACACTGGTCGAATATGGTGGAAGCTCATTCAACGAACTAAACAGCACAGTGGCTCTGGGTGAAAATATAGAGGCAGGAGAGGGAGGAAAAGTGAGATGCACAGCATCAGGACAATATGTTGTGGGAGGCGGGTATCACAGAGATGCTATCGAAGGCCCTGGTGGAGACAGTACCAGACCCGAAGGTGCGATGGTAGGAGACAGACAGGATGGTCACCGGCAGCCGCAGGCTAGAGGCCTCGCAACACGCAGACATGACGCAGAAAGGGCTGCCGGTGCGCTGAGAGCAGCAGCAGCAACCCAATCCCAGACCACAGCCCAAACTTAAGCCAAAACCGGCACCAACACCTGCACTGAGTAGGCGGTGGGAGACAGTTCCACTGCGAAACCAGAGTCAACAGATGATGCCTGCTGGTGCAACTGCCGGCCCAGGCCTAGGAGCAGCCCCGACAACTGGCTCGAACATGGCAGAGAGACGCCTAATTCTAAGGACAGACAAGAGTGTACCGGTTCCAAATATAAAGCACCAGGAAATCACGTTGGCAATCAATGGAGCACTTTTCCGCCAGAAGGCACCGGCCCACATCCGGAATATGAACGCGACAAGAAATGCCAAAGGGACCATCACAGCAATCACCCACCATAATGCAATGGCGGCGATGGCGCTCATGCACCTCGGTGTCATCATCACAGCGGCACGGAAGTGTCAAAACGGAATCATTGACATTGAGGGGAACGAGTCGTGGCAGATACTAAAGATTCATTCGGTACCCCTTGTGAGGTACATGGGCAAGCGTACAGAAGCCTTACAAAAAATGCGTGAGGAATTCCAGGCCGTGAATGAAGGAGTAGCCATCCCCACCTAAGCACAGTGGCTGGCAAACCCCCACCCTATCAGATAGAGACGACAAAACGGGGAGATCTCTGCATCGTCGGTGGTATTTGTTGTGAAAGGGAGCAGAGTGGCACAGAAATTGACGAAGGAAGGCATCAAGGTGTAATGGCAGCCGGCCGATGGCCGGGTAAGTGCCCAGGATATAGTCACTTCGTGGGAGTGCAAATGCACTCCAGAGATGATCATACATACGATTCTACTCCATAATCGCATACTCAGGTCCGCAACAGTATCTATTCTATTTGATATCTCTGGCCGTACAGAGCAGTACTAGCTCGTACCCGTCGTTACACAATTATCGCTCTTCAACCATCCGATACGTTTCGCTCATGAGAGTTCGTTATCTTACCTTGTTTTTCTCAATATGTCAACAATGCGGAAAAACAAAGAAACGTCGGAATTAGTCTCACAGGGTGCCTCCAAAGCAGACTAGATCACAATCGAGAGTAACTGACGATCGCACAAGCGGTGACACTCTGCAAACCGGAGCCTCCGTGTCTGGAGGTCGACAAACTCGTTCATCACGTACCAGCTTTGCTCCTACGATCTGACCTGAGGGCCAAATCCAGGACAACGCAGTAAGCGTTCTCGACAATGTTAGAGATCTTGAAGACGAAGGCAACAGCCAAGATAACTCGCAATCCCATAACCAACGCCAATCAGGCACAATTAAAAACCTCCTCCCAGCACTACAATAGCAGTAAGAGATGTTCGACGGCGTTATGAATCAGAACGCAATGCTCATGGAGGCCAATGCCAGACAGACGAACGCACCAACTGAAGTTCCCTCCAATGCCTCGAAGACGTTCAAGATGTCTAACCCGAAACGATTCTGCAGTTGTGGTGTCGAATGTGCGATCTTCTTTGGCTCTCCTCGTTCAAACTTCTGAGTTCACAGTGAATACTTCCTGAAGGGAGACATCGACTGCATCCATTATGCATTGGATAACCACAGGACCAGGGCGAACCACCCCGATCTGAATCGATGGAAAACGAACATAACCGACCCAATCTTGTGGGGTCAGGACCTCCAAAACGGCAATTGCCTGAGTCGATTCGACTTCGAGCTGTTCATCAATGCAATACGAAAACTCTACAGAGATAAGGGGCAGGAGCTCAATGCGGGCATCCGTGGCTTGACCGAGTTCATGCAGGGGAACCACTACAAACATGAGGGCATCCAAGCATACGCAAATTGACTACGGAAGTTATGGCAGGAAGCGGACAGGGACCAAACAATGCACTTCAGAATGCTCTACCACCAAGTCCGGGCGGGGCTAAAGACGGAGCTGCAGCCCAAAATCATGCCCTTCACTCCCGAGAGTGGTATGTTCGACACACTTGAAGCACTCTTTGACTGAGCGGCAGATGTCGAAACCAAGCCAAACCGACAGAAACAGATCCGTGACAAGCAACCGGAATCCTCTCAATGGCAGAAAAGCCCCAAACGCAACTTCCGGCCATCCATCTCTGAGCCGACACATACAAAGCCCGAAGGTTGAGGCTCAGGCTTAGGCTTTGGATCAAACGACAAACGCCAGACCGACTTACCCCCAGCACTGTAGGTCTCGGTGAAAGTCTATGAGAAACGGAAAGCCGATGGACCATGCATTGACTGCGGCGGTGATCATTGAACACATCAATGCACGAGCTACGCCTGTGCCACCTTCTGTGACAAACTTCACCCCAACTCTGGCGGACAATGTGACTATCAAGTTAAACACCAGCGGTCATTCGACACCCAAAACTCACAAAACTTGCTTACCTGTCCCGATATTTGGCTTGGCGGAAGAGGTTGGACGAAACACAGCTGGGAATGGAGACACTTGGGGCACGGGCATTAATGGCAACTTTGGACGAAATTCAACCCCACGGAATATAATTGAAATCGAGGGTAGTACTGGAGAGCCCGTGAGCCCACATGTTGAGCCAGTATGTATGCGGCACGGCACATCCGGATTCGGCTCACAGCATCCATGAAGTCCAAATTTGAGATTGACGAGGCGAAATGCCACGCCTATGTGCACTTATCAACTGCGGGGCGACAAGCATCTTTATTTGTCCAAGGCTCCAAAAGAAACTCGGCCTGAGAGACGAAGCAGCCGGCATCAGCACTCTAGGGCTTGATGGGCGTGTGATGGAGTCGGCAGGGGACAGCCGGAAAGTGATGATGACGGTTCAGTACCAAGAACATCTTACACTAGTTGACGAGTCGGATGTACTAGTCGTACCAATGCAGGCCTACAACCTCTTACTATGGTTGCCATGGTTCAGCACCTGAAACCCCGATATCGATTGGACGCGTCGACCATTAATCACTCTATGCACACCAGAAGGCAGTGCTCCAGGAGAAGAAGTGCACTTGGAAAAAACCATGCGGGCGGAAAGGGACCCCAGTGGGCAACATGTGGTTTCTCCGGACATAAAAATGCTCGGAGCTACTGCATTCGACGATCCCTTAGCTAGCGATGAGGTTGTGGACGCATTCACCCTACGAATTGGGGAGTGCACCCGGCTGCTCGGAGCGTCTATATACCTCAAAAGCTCGGATAGACCAGGTGAGACCCGAGCGCTGGATAACAACGAGCAGGAGCAGCGGCAGTAGTTGCGGCAGAGAAGTATACCAGCAATCGGGTCCTTGAATGACTGCTACCGGCTCGCCGAGTCACGCAGGCAAGACGGACACCACTGTTATGCTCCATAGTGTCGGGCCGGCGGTACTGCTACTCCTGGGAATCCTTACATTCTCCATTCCCATGTGTGACCGTAACTAACGCATGCAGATGGAGCGGAAGCAGAGACGGTAGTTACGGAAGACAGAGGGATCATCCCCGTCAAATATCAGGAATTCGTGGTGGTCTTTTGTAAGGCCAAGGCAGAGACATTACCACCGCATCGGCCAATTGACCATGCGATTGATTTGGAGCCTGGCCATCAGTTGCCATATGGTTGGATTTACAACCTTTCCAAGGTCGAGCTGTGAACCTTGAAGGCTTACATCGAGACAAACCTGGCCAACGGCTTTGTCCAGCGGTCATCATCGCAGGCGGCGGCACCGATACTTTTGGCCAAAAAGAAAGACGGAGGCCTTAGGCTTTGCATCGACTACCGATCCTTGAATGCGGTTACTGTGAAAAACAGGTAGCCACTCTCTCTAATCTCCGAGATGCCAGACCGTGTGCGTGATGCCAGGATTTTCACCCAGCTGGATATCCGCAGGGCCTATAATCTTATTTGAATCAGAGAAGCCGACATGTACAAGACGGCATTCGGAACCCGGTATGGCCAGTTGGAATACCGAGTCATGCCCTTCGGCCTAACGAATGCACCGGCTACATTCCAGTTGTACATCGATGATTGCCTAAGATTTTACATTGACAACTGCGTTGGGTGTTACCTTGACGATATCCTGATGTATTCGGAAAACGAATCAGCGCACGACGAGCATGTGAGACAAGTGCTGCAACAACTTCGTGAATTTGATCTCTACTGTAAAACAGAAAAGTGCCAATTCGGAGTGAAGGAGGTCAGCTTCCTCGGATTGATGATTTCTCCCGATGGTATCGGCATGGAAACGGACCGCATCGCGACATTTGAAGACTAGTAGACTCCGACGTCAGTTCAAGACGTTCAAGTGCTTCTAGGGTTCACAATCTTCTACCGAATGTTCATCCGGAAATATGCCAAGGTGACACTCCCACTCACAGAACTGCTAAAGATAAGCCAGGCGAAACAGAAGTCAAAGGCACCCCCGACTTGGTCTCAGCCGATCTGATCAAAATGCGAATGGACGAGAGCAGCCGAGCTGGCATTGCGGAAGCTCAAGAGAGCCAGTTCCGACACACCGATTTTGCAGCACTTCGACCCAGCTGAGCCAATCGTTCTTCAGACTGATGCCAGCGGCTTTGCGATTGCCGGCATTGTCAATCAGTTCAATAACTTCGGAATCTTCCGCCCAGTCAATTTCTACTCCCGAATGTACTATCCAAAAGAGCAGAACTGCGACACATTCGATCGCAAACTCTTGGCTATCGTGGAGACGATGAAACAGTGGTGACATTACCTCAAGGGCGCCATGCACAACGTCATAGTACAGTGCGATCACAAGAATCTCCTGTACCTCCAGATGTCATGAATGCTCTCCGGACGGCAATCCTACTGGGACGAGAGTATATCATCATATGACTTAGACATCGAGCACCAGGAAGGCACAAAATACCCAACCAACGGCCTATCGGGAAGGCCTGACTAAGAGATCGGCTATGAGAGACCTGTCTCACGACTCCTGGCCACCCTAGCAGCCACTTTGGTACAGACCTGCATTGAACCATATGATGACCTTGTGCCTGCGATTAAGGCCACCCTGGCTAACGACGAATTGGCTGTCGACGTCTCAGAAAAGCTAGTTGACAGGCCATTGGCCGACGGCAAAGACAACATGGATAAGGAATGAAAAGTTGTCGCTGGAGCTCTGACCTGCGAAGTGAGAATATATGTCCCTGCAGAAGACACTCTGCGCGGCAGAGTGATAAGTCTTTTTAATGACAATCCCGAATCCGGTCACTTTGGAGCCCTTACAACTGATGAACTAGTATCTAAAGACTTCTACTGGCCTACCATGGACACGTACGTTTGACGATATGTGAGCGAGTGCAAAGTGTTCCACCACGTCAAGGCCCCCCGCCATGCCCACCAAGGAGTCAACATGTTGCTGGAACCACCATCTCAACCATGGGTAGGAGTGACCATGGATGTGGTCACCAACTTGCCTGCGTCAACAGCATCCGAGAATACGGGCATCCTTGTAATCGTTGATCGGCTAACAAAGATGTCCATCTACCTCCAGTGCTGGAAAGATCTCGCTTCACCGGAACTGGCCAGGCTCTTCTTCGAACATGTGATTCGCACACATGACATACCCGACAACATCATCACTGATCGTGGCACTCAATTCACAAGTCGATGTACTAGATTCTGCTCTCACTTAAGCATAGACCACCGGCTCTCGAATGCATTCTACCCTCAGACCGACGGCCAGACAGAGTGCCAGAACCAGACAATGGAGCAGTACCTCCGAGCATTAACAACTATGAGCAGAATAACTGGGTCGAACTCTTACCCTTGCCCGAATTCGCATACACCAACTCCATGAATGCTTCGAGGAGGTTGACTCCATTCTGGGCCAACTATAACTACCACCCGACCATGCAGTTCAAGGTACCGAAACAAGCTCACTTAAAGTCAGAGGTGCAAGCTGACTCCATGGCTGCCGGATTGGAGGAAACTAATTGAATTCTCTGAGAGAACCTGCTTGATGCCCAAGCCCGCCACACGAAGTATGCCGGAGTCAAGGCAATGACGTTCGAGGCCGGAGATCAGGTCTGGCTCTCGGTTCAGAACATAAAGACAACGAGACCCTCCAAGAAACGGGATTGAAAATGGGCTGGGACATATACGGTGAGTAAAGTCATCAATAAGAACGTTTACAAACTAGACTTCCCGAGTACGATGTGCATTCACAATGTTTTCCACATCTCTCTGCTTAAAAATACTCACCTTCTCCATTCGACCTGCTGCGATCAGAACCGCAGCCGATGATAGTCGATGATTCTGACGAATGGAGGGTCGAGAGAATCTTTGACTCCAAGCGATGCTACCAACAACTCCACTACTTGATTCAATGGGCAGGCTACAATTATATCTGAACAAGCTGGGAACCCGCAGAAAACCTCGAGATTGCACCAGAACTAGTTACAAAATTCCATAAGGAACATCCCTCAAAACTACAACTTTAAGAATTACAGGATTCGGAATTTCGAGGGGTGGAATGGGCCAAATTGGAAGGTTTCTTTATGTTGTTTCTTTCTGTTCTGTTATTGGATCCCGGTGTGGTATAAATGGCGTTGGCATGGGTTTTTCACACCTACCACTGGAGTTGGAGTTTCCCTGTGAACCAGATGCACCGAAAGGTCAGCCGTGGGCGGTACTGATCGGTTGCGGGATTTATCAGGCCGTACGAGGGTCTATGAGACTGGATCTTTATTTCTTTTCTCTTCTCATGTACATGAATGGCAGCCCTGGAGGTCTGCAGCTAGAGAGGGGGATGATGAAATGGCAGCCGGCCGATGGCCGGGTAAGTGCCCAGGATATAGTCACTTCGCGGTAGTGCAATTGCACTCCAGTGATCATCTTACATTCGATTCTCCTCCATAATGACGTACTTTCGTCTGCAACCGTATGTATTCTATTTGATATCACTGGCCATACGGAGCAGTACTAGCTCGTACCCGTCATTGCACAAGGCCGCATGAGTGTTGTACCGTGTCGAGCCATTCACACATGCTGGCGGTGACAGTAGGAGGGAGCTGTGCTGTGGGTGGCGCCACATTGAGAGCAGGTGCAGCAGCCAATGCACATGTGGCGATGCTCAGGCCCACACCGTACCAGCGACCAAATATGCAATGTCATTGGGCGCAATGCACAGCAGAGCTCACTCTGTGGGCACACACAACAGCAGTGCCCAAATTGCAAAGGAATCCACATTGCATTCAGTAGCAGGTGCGCAAGAAAGGCCGAGGCCGCCAAGGCAGCACATGAGAGCAGGAAGATGGGGCAAGCTAGAGGCACCATGGTGAGCAAAGTGACGCAGGAGGCAATAGGGAGAAACAGTGTGGCGCTGTGAATCAGGGTCAGGGCGGGGGCAGAAAGGGGGGGGACCGAAGAAAAGATGGTGGATGTGCAGGAAGGAGAGGCAGCAGGGGAACCAAGAGATATCATGATGGCCGAAACTGCCATGGCGACCGGAACGGAAAATGAAACAGGATCTCCAGTTACCAATGATTAGAGCAGTGCAATACAACTGCGCCAGGTCGTACAAGTGGACAATAGCGGCGCTGAAGACAGAGGTAGAATAAAGGGCGGACGTGGTGTCCTTGCAAGAGCCACCAAGAGCAAGATGAGGATTTGAAATTAACCACACAGCATATGAAATAAGAAAAAGAAAAAGAGTATGGATGGCGGTGCGCAAGGGAAGTGGCCATGCAGTGGATAACAGAAATGATCTCAGTAGGGGTGCTAATGACGATAGCATTGTCACTGATGTTCGAAGAAGAGGAGAGATGGTAACAAAGATCGTCAATGTCCATGATCAAAAGACACACAGTCGGGACAAAGACCAGTGCCGAAACTATATTGGCAGAGAATCATTCGGCAAGGCAGCACCATCCTAGCTGGAGACTTCAACACCCACAGCTGACAATGGGATCCAAGATGCACAAAGCAGCACAATTCCATCTGCTGGAAGGACATAATAGTCGAAAACAGATTGGAAATTGGAAATGACGAATGGTCCTCTCACTTCGGGAAAAGGGAAAACGTTGAAGGCAAGTTGATTATTGATTTAACCATGGCAAATCGACCAATCACGAAGTGGGCAATACTGGCCGAGAACCATGCCACTGGTTCTGACCACAAGGATATAGAATTGGAAGTAGACGTGGACAAGGAAGAGGAGGCGGAGCATGGGCGGGTAATAGAGTGGAATGTGGCTGCCGTGACGGGGGAGGATAGGGAGGCAGCCGAGAAGCTATGAATGAAGTTAGTGAAGGAAAGAGCGCACCTGGATGCCGGATACAGGGAGGACGTAGTTGAGCAGGAGGCCACGTGGTGTCAGGAGGCATTGAGCAAGGTTCTCGATGCCGCTGCAAAGAAAGTCAGAATCTGCGCAAAATCGCAGCGGTGGTGGAATTGCGACAGCATGGCAAAGAGAAAGATACTGGGGCGAAAAACGAGAAGAAATGGACGACACTTGGAGGGGCCAGCCCAAGCAAAAGCAGAACTGCAAAAGTCTATTGAGAAATCCAAGAGCAAAATGTGGAGTGACTGTTTGCAAAACCTCCGAGGAGCTGAAATTTGGAGAGCAGCATATTATGTTGACCCTCGAGCAGGCACGACAGTGGAGGCTCTGACATACAGAGAAGGCAAGCAAGCTAATACAGCCATGCAAAAGGAGGAGATGCTGAGGCTGGAGTCCTTCCTTCTAAATGATGACAACCAGTACTACAAGTTATCACAGGCTGTAAGTGCGCATATGAGAGTTACAGAGCAAGCAGTTCAGTGGGCCCTATACTCCGAATCAGTCAAGAAGACGTCAGGCCAAGACAAACTGTCCTTCGGAGCAATTCGCTAACTTTTGAAGTGGGAAAAAGAGAGGATCGTAGGCCTGGCGCAAGGAGCAATTTGCACAGGACGGCATCCAGCAGTCTGGAAATGAGCCAGTGAAGTCGTTATTCGACAGCCTGGTAAGGACGACAACACGAAGATCAAACATTGCGCATGATCAGATTACTCAGCTGCATAGGACAAGTTATGGAGAAGGTAGTGGCGGAACAGCTGTCAGAAAAGGCCAAGCGGACGGGGCAACTGAGCGATGGACAGTTCGGCAACAGAATAGGTCGGTCGGCCATCAATGCAGTGTCCATCATGGTCGACAGGGCACATGCTGCATGGACCAACGGCGATATAACCGGTGTGCTCCTGATGCACATCAAATCAGCCTTCCCAAGTATTGCAAAGAACGGCTAGTCAACGGAATGAAGGCAAAGGATATGGATGGAGACCTCATACAATGGACGGAATGCTTCCTCTCAGCAACCACGTTAGAAATGATAATCGATGGTAATACCATGGAGAGACATCCAGTGGAAGCAGGGATCCCGCAGGGCTCACCTGTGTCACCGATCCTCATGGCAATGAACACATCAGGACTGATTCAGTGGGTTGAGGGGTATGTGTCAGCCAAAGAACTCTTGTTTGTGGATGACCACGGTTGGGAGGCAACTGGAAGTGACGTCAATCAGGTCGTCAAGACACTTGAGAGATGCGCAGGAAACAGCATCAAATGGGCAAATTGACATCGGCTGCAGTTTGATACAGCTAACACAGAAGCGGCACTGTTCACAAGCAGACGAGGCCACAAGAGGCACCATCGGCCGAAGCTATAGCCAAGATAGAAGTTGGAGACAGGTTTATACGATTCAACACAAAGGCAATACGCTGGTTGGGCGGCAGGATGGATGCGCACCTGATGTTAAGGAGCACCACAACCGATCCATGAAGAAAGCCAGGGCAGCCAAAGCCAGACTCTGAACTCTTACCTAGACAGTTGGGGTTGATCCAGAGAGCATGAGAGACGTCCAAATAGCATGTGTATGAGCAGTTGCACAATATGGGAGCGAGATCTGGTGCGATCTGAAAGAAGTAGGCAGGGGAGACGACCTGCAACTTCTCCTGATCCGACAAGCTAGATCCGTTTGGGGGGCGCTGCCCACGACCCCTCGTGGGGCACTGATGAGAGATGCAGGGCTTACACCTGCGCCAGTAATCTTGAACTACAGACAACAACGACTCTCCGCAAGACTGGCCAAAGCATGCTGCAGCAAACAACAGGTGCTGCCCAAACACCCCTCTTCCGGCGCACCAATATGCCGAGTTGTCGACAACGATCATGAGCATGGCCGGACATCTGCAGGTATGAGCTGGCCAGCCCCAGGCAAAATACCAGTGGTTAAGACCATTTAACTGGATGACGACACTGCAGCCAATAGAGCCGCACAGCGCTGGGCAAGAGAGATGGAAGCCAAAGTTGAAGTGGGGGTCTGGATGTGGGTAAACGGAACCATTCGTACGTTTAGAAGTGAATGTTATTGGTGATGCAGCCGAAGTCGCGCTAAAGCTAACTACGGGAGCGACCCGCAGAGCCGCACTAAGGCAGCAGAGCCGCACACTAACATGACCACCTGCATCACAACCTTCTCCAATCATCTTCAAGAAACCTCTCGAAGAAACAAAACACCCTGATCAAAAAAACCAAACATGCCCCCGCGACATCTCTCTACCAGCCAAACAAATGATAACAATGGAGGTTCCCGTCTCGCCACCACGACTGAGAAACAAACAAACAAACAAACAAACAAACAAACAAACAAACAAACAAACAAACAAACAAACAAACAAACAAACAAAATGCTTTCCCCAAAAAGAAAATGAAACTTCTATCTCACGCCTTCTTCAATCTCGCTTTCCTTTTCCCCTTTGGCCGCCCGCCTATTGCCTTCCAATACTGCTTCACCGTCCCATTTGCTTTTGTCATATTCTCCTCTGGCTTCCATGTGTTATCCTTCTCGTCCCATCCTTCCCATTTCACTTCATATTCCCAACCGGTTCCATCAGAGCTTGCCCGGTGATTTGCGATTGATTTGACGACATAAGTTGTGCCTGTACGGCTTGTCCGTACCGGCGGAGGCGGCGGATGCCAAGCGACCCTAGATTTGTCCGTGCGGTCAACCTTGAGCGTGCTGACGTTATCAGTAACATGTATCGTCATGTCGTGTGGAAGATTTAGTTCGACCGCATTTGCGCGTTTTCAGAGGATCTCGTATAGGCCAATGCAACGATGTACCAGTTTGCGGCGCGTAGGGTTGACGTTGGCGTATGTGATTGACAGATCCATTGTATCTAAAAATACCTTCGCACCGGCGGTGATAGCAGGGTCAATTGGGCGTTGTCATTCATTAGCCTCAGCTGTCTAGTCATCCTGAGCATCGCGGAGTTCGTCTCTGGTGACTCTCAATATACGCTGCAATCGTTTGACAAATTCATGGCCTTGTAAGGTTTTTGCCGATTCATTGGCCTGCGGTCGTAGGAGGTCTGCAAATAAGTCTGGCATCAAAGGCGGCGTATAACCAAGGTCGTGTTCAAAAGGCTCCTGCTTCGTCGAACAGTGTACGGAGGAATTGTAAGCATACTCCGCCAGAAGAAGGTAATCGTCCCAATTTGTCTGAGCGTGAGTTGCGAAGCCACGTAAATAACGTACAACCGTCTTGTTCGAGTTCTCAGAGAGTCCATCCGTTTCTGGATGGAACACTGTAGACATGAGCAGCTTCGTCTGCAGGATCCACGCAACCTCTCTCCAGTAGTCCGCGGTGAAACGAACATCGCGGTCTGATACAACCTCTTGTGGCACACCGTGTAGGCGGACAATATCGTCAATGAATATGCGCACAAAGGCCGGCGCATCGATTGTTTTCTCACAGGCTCGCCAATGTGATCTCTTTGTCAAGTGGTCGACAAATGTTACAATGCAGTCATGGCCATTTGCTGAGATCGGCAGGTCAGTTATAAAGTTGATGCCAATTCTTTGCCAACGGCCGTTGGCTATAGGAAGTGGTTGCAGAAGGCCCATGGGTTTCCAGCTCCGGTGGTTGGTTCGATGGCATAAGTCGCAGCCCGCAATGTATCGCTGCGTGTCTCGCCACATTTTCCTCCAGAAATATCTGTCTTTCATGCGTAAGTATGTTCGATCCGCACCGAAGTGTCCCCCCGCTTGCGTGTCATGGGCATAATATAGGATTTGTCGTCGCATCGTCGTTGGAATACATAGCTGCCCCCACTTAGCATTGTTCTTTGCCTCCCCTTCATCCTCCTTCTCTTTTGCCATTGTTTCATCTTCTCCGTCCTTCTTCCCTGCCCTTGCATTTTTTTCCACCTCTTTCTTTTCTAAGTCACCACATAACCACAGTAGGCCATTCTCTTCCACATAGAACCGTGGTGCTGACACCCATAATTTGCGCTCATTGCTCGATGCAGTGGGCGGTGGGGGGCGCTGATTCAGGTTGGCCAAGTAATGTGCAATAGGCCCGAACCATTTGTCCACAATTATGCCCGCCATGATATCATCAACGCATTCTCCGGCCGCCGTAACTTCAACTGCCATCAGATCACAACGCTCCCGACGGAAATCCGGGCGGCGAGACAATGCGTCCGTGACCTGATATTTCAGGCCCGGGATGTGCTTGACCACCCAGTCGAAGTTCTGGAGGACCGTCAGGATATCCATCTGACGTACAGTGAGGTGTGGTTGTGTGAGTATCCAACGCAGAGTTGCATGGTCAGTGTGTACCAAAAATGGCTGCTTGGCTCCGTGTAGGTTAAATTTCCAGTATAATACCGCATCTCGGATAGCTAACAGTTCTCTGTCGTATGCTGGGTATCGCGTCTCCCCATCGTGTAATTTTTGGCTGAAATATCCCAGTACTTTTTCTTCCTTGCCTTGCACCTCAGAGAGCACCGCGCCTAGCACATATTGGCTGGCATCGACATGCAGGCAATATTTTGCTTTGGGGTCCGGTAGGGCAATGACAGGGGCATTGCAGAGTGCCTTCTTGAGGGTGTCGAAAGCATGCTGGTATTCCCTATCCCAGGCCAATGGAGAGCGAATAATCTTCCTTGGCTCTCCGCGTCTCCGCCCAATGTCACCTTTATCTTTCGGAGGGGTGGCAATGGCGTACAAAGATATGGCGATGTGAGCATAATGTTCGATGAATGTCCTATAGTAACTGGTGAGGGCCAGGAAGCCTCTGACGTCCTTACTGTTTTCAGGTGGGGGCCAATCCATGACCGCACGGGTTTTATGTTCCTGGGCGTGGATGCCGTCCTTGTGAATAACAAAACCACAGAAGTCGACTGTCTGACGCGCCCAGGCGCATTTTGCACATTTGGCCTGGAGACCATGTTCCGCTAGCAAGTTCAGCACTTCGCGGACATGTACCACCTGTTCCGCCAGGGTACGGCTGTGAATCATAGTATCGTCAAAGTATACGATGATAAACTTTTGTTTCATTGGCTCCAGAATGCCGTTCATCATGCGCATGAACTGACTCGGTGCGTTCACCAAGCCAAACGAAAGGACTCGCCACTCGTATAAGCCAAACTTAGTGGTGAAGGCCGTCTTATGTCGATCGGCTGCCGCGAATCGAATTTGATGATAGCCGGCTGCCAAGTCCATTTGAGTGAACCAGCTGGAGCCATGCATAGAGTTGAGTAAATCCTCGATGTGTGGGAGAGAATAACGGTCCTTGACGGTTATGGCATTTACTGCGCGATAATCGGTGCATATACGCAATGTACCGTTGGGCTTTGGCACAAATATTACTGGTGAGCCGAAATTGCTTCGAGAAGGCTGAATCCAACCGCAGCGAATTGCCTTGTCTATCTGTCACCGAAGCTCCTCTTCTTCTCGCGGAGAGATGCCATATGGTGAGTGGAACGGAATTTTGCCATTTGGGTCCATTTTCATTTCGCAATCGGCCTGCCTTCCTTTCTGCGAATTTGCATAAGTTGGTTCGCCAAAGAGGCCCTGGGATGCTGCCAACATTTGTTGAAACTCTGCTGGTGGCTCGTCCGTGGGGTTGGTGTCGCCGTCGCCGTGATGGTGCACTTTGATCAAAAAGGCCCGCTGCAACAGGCGGGCCGATACGTTTTTGAGTTCCGCCTTCCGTATGATGTGTATGCCCATGCATTTCGCCTGCTCCAGTATACTTTCGTTGACGTCCAAGGGGCGCAAGCCCGGTAGATAGTGTATTCGGCCATCCTCTCTTTCCTCCCAGAGGTCATCGGCTATCCACATCTCGTTGCTGTCATGGTCGATTTGATAACGGCGATTTATGTCGCGCATCCATCTTTTGCCTAGCACGATATCAAAGCCCTTGACGTCATAGACCGTAACATCTGCCTCATAGATGTATGACGAACCAAGTTGTAGTTTCAGTTTGACCCGTTGGCGTTTTTCTATGCCATTCTCTGCATTGACATTGGCAGTCTCCATGATCATCCATCCCGCATTTTTTGTATTTTGAGAGGCCCCTTGACGTCTCAGCTCATCAAGAAACTTCCGATCTACGTAATTTTCCGACGCACCATCGTCCTTCACAACTCTTGCCTTTATGCTGCTCCACTATCCCCGCTCTGTTTGGTATTGAATTTTGCCATTAAACCTTAGCAGATCGACCACTGCGTCGTCTAGTTTACTGACTTTCAACTGATTGTAACGGGAGAAAAACTTGAATTGACTATCCCGCACATGCTTGCCACCCTTTTTTGACGATACCGTACATGATAGTGTTTTTATGGGAGGTACAGCCGCAGCTACTGACCTCCTTTGACTTTTCCCGCCTCAGAGTCTGAATCCGAAAGACTCTCTAACTCGCTTTCCGCCTTGCTATCCGTCTCCGGTTTGACCTCTGTCTCCTCGGCGAGCCGTCCACTCTCTTTCCGACCGGTCACGCACCATCCCCCCGTTTTGTTGTCCTTGCGTGGGCGGCCAGACTTAGCTTTCGGGGAATCTTTGCTGACCAAAGCTTGCTTGAGTAACTTCTTCATCAAGTCACGGTTTGGGCAGTTGCGAGAGATATGGCCCATCTGACCGCAATTGTAACAGGTTAAACCATCATCTTTGGCCTTGCCAGTTGTGCCAGTTGTATCGCTTTTCTTAGATTCCATTTTTTTGGCTGAGGCTTTCTTAGTTGTATTAGAGTTTGCGTTGGAGCCATTTGCAGGTTGAGATTTATTGAGAGATGTGTCCAATGCAGCAAGGTCCTCCATGCGCTGCTCAAGGGTGGGAGTCCTATTGCGCATGCCAATATACCGAACTAAGTCTTGAGGGGTTGCGAGAAGGTTAAGTCTATTAGCTAGCTAGCGACGCGGAGGTCGATCGTGCCAGCGCCGGGTAACCTGGTCAGTGCGCTTCAGCAGAGCCGCACCTTATGTACACGTCTGAACCTCCCACAACGACCTCCGCTCCAAGAAAACCAGCACCAGCCCCCAAAACGAAGCACAAAAAAAGAAAATCCAGCTAAAAACCCGTCGATCCCTCCTCCTGCACGTCAGCAGCTGTTAGAAGCCTCAAAAACCCGTTTCTTAGCCTTCCAGCATCCATCTATAGACCAAAAGACCCTTTTCTCGATGGTAGTGTCGCAGTAAACCTCTGCAGCCGCTTTTCAAGTTGGCCAACGGTTGCCAATCCGGTTCGGGATATCCAAGCCACTTTACCTTATATTGTAGGGTTTTGGCCGAACTGCCCTGATGCTCGAGAATGGCTTCAACCTCATACTCCGGATCCTTGTCGGTCATCGTACGCAATGGTGGTGGTGAAAGATGCTCTCGGCCGTAATCCACACGATCACGTTTCAGACGGGAGACGTTCAACACATTGGACATTTTCCAGTGAGCTGGGGTGTTCAACCTGAAAGCATTGGCACCGATGGCTTCGGTGATGCAAAACGGCCCGCAAAACGGCTGTTGAAACTTTCTGGAATTGAGATTTGCCGACGCCGATTTTGTTAGATTTGCATAGCCGATCGGAAGGAGCCTGGTATCGAGAAAAACCGAATCTCCCACTTTGAAATCGTGCAGGCAGCGATATTTATTAGCTTCCAAAATCATTTTTGTTTGCGCTTCTTCCAACCGCTCTCTCAACATGCGGAGATCTGACATCATCTGTTTGGCGAATTCGTCTGCTTCCAGGCTGATTTTTGGCTGCCGGTCGGCACTCGGGGTCGGTACCAGCAGATCAATCGGCATCCTCGGCACGAATCCCACGTCGGCCCGAAACGGAGAAGTCTTGAGAGACTTATGGTACGCTGCGTTGAAGGTGAATTCAGCCAATGGTAGCAGGCGGTCCCACTGCTTTGGGCACTGAGCCACATACGCCTTCAAATAGCGTTCGACGACTGCATTCAGATTCTCCGCTTCGCCGTCTGTTTGCGGATCATAGGCGGTACTGTGAAGGCGTTTGATTCCCAGTTGGGCGGTCAGGGATCCCCAGAAATCTGACATAAAGCGCGTATTCCTATCGGAGATAATGTCATCCGGAATTCCCCTATTTCGAACCCACATCTCAATAAACTCTCTGGCGAACGCTTCTGCAGTTAGATCCTTTTCCCTGGCCACTTTCCATCGTACTCTCTTGGTTAGTGGATCGACAATCGTAATTATGCAGTCATAGCCGTCTCAGGTCGTAGCTGGTAATTTATTAATGAAATCGATATTAACCCTTGAAGCCCGTATCTCCGGAATTGGCAGCGGTTGCAGCAAGCCATACGGGAGTTGATTGGAATGTTTGACACGGTGGCAAACGTTGCAACCTCGAACCCATGCCCATACGGACTGAGTTAACTGAGGCCAATAAAATCGTGATGCAATGGCCGCTGCCGTTTTTTCCGCTCCTTGGTGTCCTCCACCAAGCGGTGAGTCATGGGCTTCCAAGATAACGTCGCTTCGCATGTCCCGCAGGATACAGAGTGTTCCAGTATCCCTCCGAAACAGAAGGCCATGATCAAGTCGGAACAGTCTTGCTCGCACCATGTTGTTCCGATGATGCTTTTCTTTCAAACGCTGAGATGCCCGATTTTCCGCCTCGTCGGTTACTTCGGCTTCCTCACGAAGGACATTGACAATTGGACCGAAATACGCATCTTCCACCAGTAGCTCACACACCTCTTGCTTCCATTCCTCTGCGCCGATGATCTGAAGTTCCATGGTATTTATGCTGATGGTGGCTGCTGGGGTTGCCGAAACCGGATGGTGAATCCTGCTCAACGCTTCCGCTACCAGATTGGCCGCTCCTGGGAAGTACTTGATTGAACAGTCGATCTGCTGTAATTTATCCAGGTGTCGCCATTGGCGGCTAGAAAGTTTCTGCTGGCTCAGGATATGCTGCAGCGACGCGTGGTCCGTGTATACAGACGTATGTCGATTGCTTAGGTGAGGCTCCCAGTGGATTAAATTGTCGTGAATCGCCAACGACTCGCGGTCATACGCTGCGTAGCGCGTCTCGACGTCATGTAATTTTCGAGAGAAGAAGCCCAGCGGACGTTCCACCAGCCGGCCCTCCGGTCTCCAGGGTTGCTTTTCAGCCAGAACGCCTCCAATCGCCACGTCTGACGCATCGGTGCGCAGGATATAGTCTCGCTCAGGATCGCGTGGTGCCAGCACCGGAGCAGACGCCAAAGCCCTCCGAATATCGTCGAATTCCGCCGGATGCTTCCGAAGCCACCGAAATGCGCATTTCTCGGCTGTCAATGCGTATAACTGTGTGGTCCGGTGCGCAAACTTGTGCACAAATTTCCTATAATAGCCTGCCAATCCCAGGAAAGACCGAAGCTGGGGTGTGCTCGCCGGTGTCGGCCAGTCATTTATGGCTGCGATCTTCCTGTCCTCCGAGTGGATTCCACTCGAATTGACCTTAAAACCGACGAACGACGTCTCGGTGGCTCCAAAAACCCATTTTCGCTCATTCAATCGAAGATGCGCCGCCCTAATTGCCAGCAGGATAGTGTCGACATGCATCATGTGTTCGGCCACACTGCGAGAAAAAATCAGCACGTCATCCAGGTATACAATTGCAAACTTCTGGTACGGGCCCAAGATGCGATGCATGGCGCACATAAATGCTGACGGCGCATTAGCCAGACCAAATGGAATCGCCGTCCACTCATAGAAGCCATCCGGAGCGACGAACGCTGTCTTGTGCCTTTCGTCGGGGTGTATGCGCAACTGATGGTAGCCACTGGCTAGGTCGAGCTTGATAAACACCCTGGAACTGTGTAGCCGATCAATGAAAGCTTCTATGTATGGGAGTGGGTACCGGTCTCTGGTAGTGATTGCATTTAGGTCTCTGTAATCAACGCACATGCGAAGTCCAGAGCCATCCGGTTTTTTGACAATGATCACCGGTGCTGCGAATCGGGAGTGGCTGTCAGTAACCAAGCCATTGGCCAGTAACTTGGCAATCTGGGTTTCGAACTCCAAGCGCTCCGAATCTGACATCCGGTATTGCTGGCGATGAGGTGGCTTTGCTGTTGGGTCAGTGTCGATGCGGAAGTCATGTTTCGAAGCTGGAGGAACTCCCGTTGGCGGTTCGAAGAGGTCTGCAAATGCCTTCCTGACGCGCAGCCGCCATGTTTCGTGGTCTGCCGGCTTGTGTGGAGTAGCCTCCTCCTGCTCCAATATCTTGTCGATACGTTCCCGAATATTCACGATAAAGATCTCTGATGACTTGCACTTGGCGACGAAGGAGGCGGAGACCATATCAATCTCTGATCTACGGGCCACTGTCCTGCAATGGGCCCGAACTTCTCCCAATCGTCCTTGGTGAGGTCGCAGACCTATAAGTATTGTTGTGACGATTGTTGAAGGAAGGCGGGAGCCTTGTTGCAAACCAGTTGAATCGGGCTCCAGCATGTGTAGAGTATTAGTTTTATGATCGATGATATGCAGATTGGTTGCCATTCAATCTTTACCCACAATTAGGTCATAGATGCCTCCCAGGTCGAAAATCGTGTACTACCCGGAGATGTCGACGCGATTGCCGGTGACGCCTCTTATCGATGCATTGAGCCAAATTTGCCATCTATCCTCCTCTGCCTTCTCTTCTCCTGCGACAGAGACTCTCATGCGCCCGCAAAGCCGACGTTTCAAGCCCAAAGAATGGGCGTAGGAAGTATCCACGTAACGATGGGAGGCGCCGCAATTAAACAAGGAATTTGCTGAATGAATTTCATTATTGGAGGTTGAAACGGATGCGTTAAAACGCAGTAAGTCAGAATTAGGCGGACTCGGAGGAGCAGAAGTCTCATTATCTGTCAAGCTGCTCAAGTACAATTTCGCATGCCGTATGCGTGCTTTTTTGCCTTCCCCCAATTCCTTACTCTGCACCGTTTTCACTTTTCCAATAATATTCTGGGTAGTAGGATGTTCCACCACTACTCCCAATTGCCATTTCCCTGGCCGTCTTCCTCATCCCCAACCTCCTGATCTGTTGCCGAATCCTCCCCAACATCGTTCGTACTTGCGTCCTCCCCTGCGGCCGCCTGGACGTTATTGATGCTCCCGGCCGCCGATCTGGCCGAGGTTCCTGGGTCGCCACGACGAGCGTCGATGCGATCACGACCACCGTCCCGTCTGCTGCGGTTTCCACCAGTTCTTGCACGGAAAGCTTGGCTGCGCCCCCGCGTGTCCGGAGTCGCACAATCGCGTGCCTCATGTCCAAAACCGTTACAGCGGTAGCACCTGGTGTTGCCGTTACCTACAGTGAGATCCATCGGCTCCGGACCGATAGGCGTGGAAATAGTGGCTGCGTTAGGCGGGACAAAGTTGGCGTTATGGTTCACTGGCGTAGCCGTGATAGCCGGATGCGAAGTCGTACGTTCAGAGAATTCACCGACCATCTCCATAGCGTCGGCCAACGTACACGGGGTACCTGGTTGCAGCTTCTTTTGCATGCGGGCTGATGCGATGATCTGATCTGCGATTCCCGCAGGCAGTTTGGAACAGTACTCGTCGTACAGGGGATCATCGCGCGTAGTAGTGGTCTCTTTTTGCAGCATGCGGATGAGCTCGGAGAAGCGCTTGTTAAAGTGCGCGACTTCTCCAACCCCTCTGGAATAGCGTAGCGCGCGGATTTCCTTTCGAACAGCGGTAATAGCGACTTCTGGGACGAAACGATGGCGAAAAGCGGACTCGAAAAGAGGCCACGTCACTGGTGCATAAGAGCCGTCTGCAGGAGGAATGACCGTGACACCTTGCTGACGAATCCAGTGTGCGAACCAACTGTACGCCTCAGGATCCATGAATCGCCAGGCCGAATCGAGGCGCTTGTCCGACTCCGTGGTACCCATTGCCGCTCCGCCTTGGCGAACCCAGTGCTCTACCTTGCGAAGGAACAGATTGACAGTCTCCAGCTTGAGGTCCCCGGTAAACAATGGAGGCTGATGCTGTTTCAGGTGAGATTTTGAGAAGGACCCTCCTCCACCACCATTGCCACCCGCACCGAGACGAGCAGTCATTTGAAAAAGAGTATCGAATCGGCCACGCCAATTCTCCGCCTCCGCCAGCGCATCGTCTCGCGCGGTAGTGACCATGCCAAGCTGGGCTTCCAGTGACTGTACGTGATCGATAAGGCGTTGTAGATCGTTGGTTTTGGAGCAGTAGGACTGGTGGATTGTCGCGTAGAAGTCGGTAAGTCCTTGGCGGCTGATAGCCGTAACGTTGGCATTGGCCGCGTTCTGAGGCGTGCGAGCCATTCCTTGAAAATATTGAATCAGGCCGTCATCATTAGCTACTTCCAGGAGAGGCCAGCCGAAACCTCCTTCTGCCATTCTGATTAGTGCAAGTTCTTACAGTAACTTTTTTTAAGGCTTCGCCCAACAAGGCCGGAACACAGCGCCGGCCAACCAGAATACTTAGCGTAAAGCTTGCAGTTGTAGGACGTGAAGTCTAACCGTTTGTCGTAGTAGGCGCGGGATTTGAACGTCGCTTCGTCTTTGTAATTGTACGCGCGGAAACTTCGTCGCGTCGGGTTTTTTCGAAAAACGTCCAGCGAACCTTCTGGCGCAACTCTCCTTCGCAAGATCGCGGGATTTGAGAGCTGCTGAGCGTTGTATGACCGAAAGAGAGAAGAATTGAGAAGTTGCTACCAATTGAGCGGTCGCGAGAAGGTTAAATCTATTGGCTAGCTAGCGACGCGGAGGTCGATCGTGCCAGCGCCGGGTAACCTGGTCAGTGCACTTCAGCAGAGCCGCACCTTATATACACGTCTGAACCTCCCACAAGTCTTTGTAAACTCCCTGGTTGCCCTTTTCAATCTTGTACCCATAAGCGTCAGCTAACATTTCGGCTGGCATCAGCTGGTGCGGGTCCAACATCGAACGGAGGCGTCGGAAACGCTTGTTAAACTCTGTGACCCATTCTCCGTTCTTTAGCCTCAGCTCCTCCCATTCTCGTTTGACTGGGTCCAAGGCGTTGGACTAAATATACTTAGCTTTCAATTCTGTGCAAAAGGTGGACCATTCGATGGGCGTATTTATCGGGAAACGATGTATGGCCCACGTCGCTGCGTCACCTTTCAGCTGTAGCACCGCTTGCTCTCCCCATGCCGTAGTGCCGACCCACCCGATGGCTTGCGCAGCATTCTTGATGTGTCGTTCCAAAGCGAACAAAAGGCAGTGACATCATCCAGGGTTCGTTTGCCATCATGCGTCGGAAGGTTAGATGACTTAACGGAGAAGCCACGGCTTCCTGACGGGCCAGGGGTCGGTTAGGAGAAGGTATTGGGCGCCGGAGTCGCATTTACTTCGTTAGTCGTAAGTCGTTGAATGATACGCTCGAACGCTCGCAACTCGGATGCCAGCCCGCTTTTCTTGCAGGAGAGACTTTTGACTTGATGTAGCAGCATATCTTTTTCTAGCCGGAGCTGGGCGACTGCGGTGTGGTCGGCGGTGTGCTCCGGTTCCGACTTGCACTTCTCTAGCCGCCTCTCCAACTCGGCAGAGCGACGCTTCTTGATCCGGAGATCTTCCTCCAGCTCGTCTATTTCTTGGTGAGCTGCCGCCAACTCCTTGTTCGGGCCTTGGACAGGCTCAGCAGCCTCCAACTCTTTGACTTTAGCGGCTAAGCTTTCGTTGAGTTCGCAAACCTGGGAGAATTTTTTGGCTTGTTCGAGACTCTCCGACAGGCCAGCATCGATGATCTCTAGCTGAACATCCTCCGTAGCTTTCATCCAGTTGATTGCTTGGTGAGATAAGTGCCCTGGGCCGTCGTCGATGATCTTCTTTCGTTCCGTAATGTAGTCTGCCGTGCGAAGTTCTGCAGGTTCGAAGCATGCGGTGGCCAAGGTAGCGAACTTGCTGCTAAACCTAATTGATTCGGCCTGGTCCATTCTGTCCTTAATACTGACATCCTGCGCGTCGTGTGCGTCGTGCATAGCAGGAATGGTCGCGAAGTCGGACGACGCATGCGAGGCCTCCGAACCGCCGGCATTCCACTGGTTCGAGGGTAAACCGGGTGAATCAACCATCTTGCGTTGTTTTCGATCGCTTCTGATGCTTACGAAGCCGTCAGAAGTCGAGTGTTGCTACCGATGTGGGTAAGCGGAACCTTTCGTACTTTTAAAAGTGAATGTTATTGGTGATGCAGCCGAAGTCGTGCTAAAGCTAACTACGGGAGCGACTCGCAGAGCCCCACCCTAACATGACCACCTGCACTGGATGTGGTAGACAGATGGATCGTGCTGTGACGATGACCGAGTGGGAGCTGCAGCAGTGTGCAAATACGGAAACGAATGGAGGATCTGGCGCAGTTTTCATTGCACTGGGCATATGGAGGTCTTTGATGCCGAATTGTGGACGATCAGACTCCCTCTTGGTGAGACGATCATGCAGAGAGAACTGCTGCAGAGGCATGGAGTATAGACAGTGGTGATGTTCAGCGACTCACAAGCCGCCATTTGACAGAGGGCACATCTGAAGCTGGGCCCTCGACCGCGATTAGCGAGACGGATCAATCGAACGGCATGGGCCCTGCCCGCCCATGGCATCGCAACGGCAATTCATTGGGTTCCTGGGCACTGTGGCATTGCCGGGAACGAAGAAGCAGACCGCCAGGCACACTTAGCCCGAGATGCAGATGGAAGCATGGCATAGCGCGGCCCTACACCTCGGCTTCGAATAGAGCTAGGCGGATCTCCAAGGAAAGATCAGCAGCTAAGGCGCGGTGGAAGGCGGACAAATGCAGTAAGCACTTCGGCTGCAGACTGAATTGGCAGGCAGGGAGTAAGAGACCCATCCCGATTGCGAGTGCAAAGTCATTGGCAACTCGATTCTACCGACTAAAATGCAGGCATGCACCTACTGGAGCTTACCTCAAATGGTTCGCACACCGGGAGAACGACAAGTGCTGGTGGTGTGGAGGGACAGCGGCCCAGACGTGGGAGCATCTTTTCTGTCACTGCAGCCGGTGGAACCCCCTGCAGCAGGAGCTCTAGAAGAAGGTGGGAAAAGCAATGGGCTGGAAAGCAGGCAGGTCTCAGCAGGTACAGGTATCTGAGCTGTTTTCCATGGAGATATGTGACAAGGCAGTGATGGACTTCCTGGCGGCCACGGATGTTGGAAAGTTCCCGCCTATGTGAGGCATGGAGCATGGAGGTCGGTGGTGTCTATCTTTCGCTTTTCTTTGGTCATGGAGGGTGGTCAGTCATTACATTTCTGTTGTCAGCGGGGATGAAGGGTAGTAGGTGCGAGCTCCGCCATCCAACCAGCTCGCCCTGAGGCGGGGGTGATAAGGGTCCTGTCATACTCTAGCTAGAGTAAATACAGTATGAATAAACAACAACAACAACGCCAAGTGCTATCTCCAGCACTAGTGAATAGTGCTCGATAAGTCCGCAATCAGACTAAGGATTCGAAAAGTTGCAATTTCATTGATTGGTTGATTACACGCCATTTTAGGTGGCCGGTAATATAAGGACCCACCTCGTACGGAGGCTAGGGGAAGAGGGTAGAGGAGGGGGCTCACAACTTTACTATGTTTTTACCTTGTAATTTCATTGGAGTGGGAAGGGTAGTTTAGGAAGATGTATGTCATGGCTGCAAGCGGCCGAATACAAGATGATTGCAAACAAACTAACCCCGTACGGAGTCCATTAAGGACCACCCCTGCCATAATTCGGAGCGTTGAGTGTCGAGTGCCGAAGGTTCGGCGCTTAGCGAGTTAATAATCTCTCGAGCCAGACTTAACAATTTATAAAGCCACTGTAATTTGACTTAACAAGGACTACTTAAGCCATTAACCATTTAGCGGGCCACTGTAATTTGAATTAACAGTACTCTACAAGCCATTAACTATCTAATTCGCCACCAACAACTCTGGATGTCAACAACATATCAAGTCACAGTCAGTACAGTGTAAATTCTACAATCAATTACCCATATACAAGGCCAATTACTGCTATGGCACCTATTTCTTTTTCTTTTGATTCTCGCTGCTGAAACCAACAATAGTTGAAGAATCCTGAGTGGCACTCTGTATAATTGAGATCACATTCAGCATTGTGTCTTTTTAAATCTTGTATATGAGACTACTAGAGAGCTGTTATGTTGGGGAGACTGTAGTGATGGCGGGTGAATAGGTGAACTGGTGGTGATGGTGGTGGTGATGGTGCGCGCTCTGGTTATCTACCCATAAAAAGTTACAGTAGCCTTAGCTATGGTTAATGGCTTTGGTACTCGTCGGTTCAACAAGTTATTGGACACGTACCGGTTCAACAAGTAGTTAATTAAATCTACGGTGGTTTGAGAAATTGTTAACTCGCTAAGCGCCCAACCCTCGACACTCGACACTCGACGCTCCGAATTATGGTCCTTAATGGCCTCCGTACCTCCGTACTCTTGCAACACGACAACAGCAACCTTCGCAATGAACAATCACAACAACCATGCGCCCGGCCGACTCTTCCTGGCGAAAGAATCGAGACGACACCACGGACAATCCCTCGAAGTGGACAGACCGGGCAGATACCTCTGGCATTTCCTGAATCGATTCAGACAGACCCATTACAATTTCGAAATACGAATCTTTACTCAAAGCGCGGGACCTTCTCAACACACCAGTTGTGTACGACTGTGGAGAGCTCGAGAGGGTACATTATCATGGGTGGGTTGTCAATCTAGACTTGGACAGCTATTGATCTGACTGGTGCTCGAATTCTCGAGATTCCTCGCTTATGCCTTCGGGGGCTCGAAACATCGTAAGTTAGCGACGAATGCGTCCCTCTTCGTATCCACAGTGATAGCCACTTGGGGTCCAAGAGAGACTTAACCGTTTACAAAGTGGGGTTAAGACGAAAGAGACAGCCGGAAAGTCAGTGGCGTCGGGGAGAAGGTATGTCTAGATTCGAGGCAACTTGATGAAGAAAGCGCTATACTGGTGATGTTTTTGTGATAGGAGATGCAGGGGCATCCTCTCTCGGGGGGGTATAGTGAAAGTTGAGTAGTTATGGAGAGTGAGTTGATTGAGATGGTGGAGTTGAAGACGACGCGCGCAGCAACGAGCTCTGGCCACAAAACTTGGCTGGTGGTGCTAGAGAACTCGCACCACCTCATGTTGCAAGACCTGTGACAAGCGCCTGTGTGAGCGAGAGGAACTGCTAAGCGGACTTTCATTCGCCTGTAGCGGAGTTCTTGCTTAAGTTCAAGTAGTTATTGTAGTCATAGTCAATAAGAAATTGTTCGACCACGATCCGTAGCCGAACCGCTACGCACAGGGGATAGAATATTGTTGGAGCTTATTTTTATCTATCTTTAGGTTTTCTAATTAACCCCCTATATATGTATAACTATTATCATCCTCTCCTCTTGCAATTCTCTCCTCCCTCGTGGGTTCACCTCTGGTTCTTGTATCTAGGTTCTAGTTTGGCACCCGCCTAGACTAACCATCTCACTTATCCATCGTGAAGCGCGATGATCCGAATTATTGATGACCTTCGACATTATCAGCGTTTTCGTACCTCTAATAGATAATTTTTGGCGTCCTCTACCTCGATCGCTGATTGCAGGCGGATCATGGAGCTTATTCCAATGATTGCAATCGTCTAGCTATGGACCAGTCCGGTCCGGAACCATCCTAGTACAGCCCAGAGTACAATGAACCGAGGAGTCGAAGAGAAGCACTGTGAACCTAGGGTTAGGGTTTATAAGCTGTGGTGTAAAACTTCGCAGCATGATGATCTCATGCTGCGAATCGATGTATATAAGGCGGTTATTTCTAGAACAACAACGGAGGTGGTGCCCGGTGAAAATCAGGATGATGGCGGTGATGATGATGAGGCAAACACGGAAGTGGAAGATATGTAACTAGTGTGCCACAATTGATTTCAATTGGACTGGTCCGCACCGGGATCGTCTAGTGCAAGAATGGCAGTCTGTGGCTTGGTCCAGTCTACCCTTCCCATTGGACCGGACCGTACTGAGCCCTACCCAGACTGGGATCGTCCGGACCGGTGCAATCATTGCCTTATTCTATGCCGTGCCCGGGCTTCCGGTTTTGAAGGTCCTTAGAGCCCCAGTACAGTTAAGGTTGCTGCGGTGACCTGTCTTGGTGGTGGAAAACTGTCTGAAACCTGTGGGGAGATAGAAGAGGAGAATGGTTAGGAACAGTTGTTGCTTGCAATAATAGGAATGTAAGCGCAGGGTTGTTCCTCACGGCTATATACTCGCTGCGATATTTTCAGTGTTGCTATTGGCTCGTGTTGCATATGCGGTGTCAAAGGTAGCAAAGGCCATGCAAATTTCGCCACTCTCTTGTTTATATCTCGAGTCTTTCTCCACTCTTCTCTGCACCTTAAGTCTATACACGTACCTGTGTTGAGAGCAATCGAGTACACAGAAGGGTTGATTAACTATTGTACAAAAGTGATTGTCTAAAGAACTAGCTATGGGAGAAATCTATGCTTTATATATTCAAGGAAAACCATAAAAATCCTGAACCTCGGTTGAAGAACCATCGTGAACATACATTACAAATCAACCGTGGCTATGCAAGTGGCGAGTGACTAATCATGTATGAGTCTACATCGTGACTCATACCATTAGCAATCACACTCCAGTCGATTCTAGCAGCTTCGCTGGCCATCTAGAAGCTCGTAGGCCTTTCGGGCAAAATGCTGTGCCAACAACCTGTTCTCCCCTTCATATTCGTAACAAAGACTCGAGATATGTACAGGAAACTTGGGTGCCTTACTATTGTTTCTGGTTACAGTGAGCTTGTATGATGTCTGTAACACGTCTCAGATCTTATATGTGTTCCGTCCTATCTACGACCGCACCGGTTCTTGAACTGGCAAGGAAAGTTTGCAATATTCCTAACCCATTCACGAACTAGATAAGGAATTGTAAACGGGGAAATTTTTGCGAACTAGGCTCAGGCCCTCAGATAATGAACTTCATTGACCCCGCCCTCCATCACACGCACCCATTTATATCGCCCCAACCGTCAGTTCCTTTCTTTGCAGCAAGCGGCCTTTGTCAACAGCTTCAAGTTATACTTTGGTCTCCTCTCTCACAGTACTTCATGGTATCGGAATGTCTCCGCATAGTCCGCGCGCTTAGTTCAACGGCTACTATAACTTTAGTGTCCCACTAGATAAGTCTATCGAAATCTTGTTATAGGATACAGAGAAATTTAGGTTACTTGCGGTGGTGATATTCAGATGCTGCTGAAACCCTGATTAGCATGTCTATTATTGAGATAGGTATATTCAGCCCTGCATATGGACTGGTGGGTTGCACAATTCATCACAGTATACACCAATCTAACAAGAAATGCTGTGAGGTTGCATATGGTTCTTCCATTTGTGAACTAGCACAGATTTTCAAACCGGTTATTAAAATTTGCAAACGGGTATGGGTTGCGTATGGAGCGGAACATGTGTAACATCTTGACTCGCCCTAACTACGAGTGATAATTTATGGTTGCTTGATAGCCATCTCCTTGCAAATATGCACTTGTCCTTGTGACTTGCTGCTTCTTCCAGTGTCAGTTGTGTCAATATTCTCCTATGTCTCTCTATCTCATCAGTACACGTCAATACACTCGCACATGCAACATGACGTTATGGACCGCCAAGCACCAAGTCATGGATCCTCCATATCCTACGTTACACGATGTTTTCGTATTAAAGTCTTGAGGTGTAGCCATATATATAGGCTATTGAGCCATTTTTATATTCCCTGCAGCTCGGGATGCCCACCGTGCGGAACTCTGTTCCATCCCCACCAAAGCCCACCGCCAAAGCCAACATGCCGCATCATTGTGCGTCCGGCAACAGCAACTTCCGCAGCTTAGACGACTTGCTATGGCATTTTGAAAACGGGCATTCCACGCCTCCGTCGCGGAACCCCGAGCTACGTCTCTCCAATTGGCATAGCTACTATAAAGTGCCTCGATGGGAGGGAGGTCAAATGCAGCGGCGCAAGGACGAAATCGACCATTTTTTCGCCAGATACCGGGAATACAATTATGACCCCTATGCACCTTTCTGGCAACAATTCCAAAAACTATCTAAAACCTACCACTGGCCAATAACAAGGGAGGATCGTGAGGCCGACGAAGACCCCAACAGCAAACAGAAATTGGCCTAGAAAGCCTTTCGAATTGCAGTAATGAAATCGTTTGGCGCGACGTTCGGAACCGCAGAGGACGACATCGACGCTTGGGGAAAGTTATGCAAGACTGTCGAGCAGCGGTCAATTGCTAATCTGGACCTTAAGGCCCGCCGTGAGGTGCGATTATGATTACCCCCTCACTCTTCACAGCGGACCACTGACACTCCGGCGACACAGCTTGTCATGAATCCGGATATCAATATTGTGGATTTGCATGAATGTGGGCGGATGGGCCAGAGAGTGCAAAAATTTAGGGAAGAGAAGGATCTGGTGGAATATACCCAGGAAACCAGCAGAAAGTATCCACTAGATATAGCGATTGCAGATCCCCTTTTGACGTACCTTTTGCGGCAGATCGATGGTAATTACATGGGGATCTCGAGTTTAAGGACTACCTAAGAAATGGTGGGAATTTACCAGACGGAGAGGTGAAGGACATGGTGAGGAACAAGAACAGGAAAAAATGCGTACGGAGGACAGGCTAGTTACTAGCGGCTATCTGATCATAATTTCGCCAACGCAAAATTGAACTGAGAAGTGATGAAACAATCTGGAAATGACAAACATCAAATAATTCCTTCCAACTTGCTCTCATAGCCAGGCTTTGCCGCCTAAACCGCGGACAGCCTAGCGAAGTTGCTCGTGAGTGATACCAAGTTAAGAGAGTCAACGTCTGGGCAAGCACCCTGTCCAACTATAAAGGGCCGGGAATTACATATAGAAAGCGTGCAAGCGCCAATTACAAAAGGAACCAAGCCGAAAGCATTCGCCTTGAGTGGTTGCTAGCGACCTTTTATTATTCATATAAGTACACGACATGTGTCTTTTTCGATTCTGATTGGTCGTAATTCTGTGGCTGAGTGGCTGATTGTGGCAAGTACTACCACTTAAACTCAGATCCCAAATGACCTGCCCTTTTAATTCCAATGAGTGTTTGGCTCTGATTACAAAGTGTCCTACACACAAAATGTGGACTATGTCCTCTTCCACCTCCCAGTCTTAGATTTATGATATCTCTTATATTGAGTCAGAAATTGTGAATCAACAGCATTTTGGAGCTTTTTTTACAGCTGCACTATGAATATTAGTGATATAATAAATTGGAGACCAGGAAGTGAAAGAGGATCTATTTATGCATAGTTCATGTATAGAACACTTTGTGATCAGAGCAAAACTCATGGACGGGAAGGCATCTTCCCAGTTGCCAATATGCTTGCTCTAACCACAGAAAAAATAGACTCACCCAGACTTAGATCACTGGGAGTTGGCCAAGAGATGATCTAACAAATTTGAATTCTAGGAGTATGTTAGAGCCATATACATCTGGAAGCATAGGAGCTGCTAAAAATGACAACTCTGGGTTGGCTGGGCTGGAGATATATCTGGGCGCCTCCAAAGGGCGGCGAAGCCGCCGCCGTACCTTGTAACTAACATAGCTGAAGCCCATCAGCCCTACCAGCAACTCGTATCTCGCCTGTCCATTCTAATAGCATACTCAACATTCCGTATCATATCCTTATTAGCCCAGAGTCAATGCTTATGCTACCTACGTCGCTGTTAACACCTTTGCCAATCTTCGGCGCTACTTGCGCCCGGCTGTACCTGGCACTGGACACGGCATTGAAAGTAATCACTTTTAAGTGCTAGCGGGTAGTGATTGCGCGATTTGATGCTTTCTCCCATTGCAATCTTGCTCTTTACCAGTCTTGTGTGTTTTGCCTGGTAGTGTGCCCGCCTGTGCTCTAATTATAAACTTTTCAGTCCCCAAACATGCATATGCAAAAGGCACAATTCCCTCTCACTACTGTTCAACTGACTAGATTGTTGGTAACCGTGTTTTGGATGACTAGGGTCTGAATTTTTCAATAAACATGAGTTAATGCCTAGTTTAACTCTAAATTCCAGGTGCTATAAATGCCAGGTGCTGTAAACACCAAGGTTAGAAAACTATAGTGCTCATTCTTTTGCATTCTTGGCTTTACAGTGAATACACCCAGAACGGTATCGGGAGCGTTCAAGTGTGATTGTCGTTGTTCTAAGTAGGGGATAGGACTAAGAGGACCTATTTTATTCCCTACGCCTTAGCTTTACACCACTTATGGGTTCCATTGATCATATTACCGGAATGGAGTATTGCAATTTGCAACACCCGAGCTTATAGGGGATAGGAATAGACCCTCAGTAGGATCCCCAGCCTGTACGTATAGCATGTGGATGCTCTCGGGAAAACCAACAAGCTAACCCGAATCCGAAGAAAAATTACAACTAATATTCCGTCGATATAATTGTCTCCCACGCCCTCCCACGTTCGATGCTCCCCATGACTACACACTCAAAGGAGGGGAGGCGGACGAGTTTTGAAGCTGTGGTATTAAAAGTGAAGATGGCCATAGTTGCATAGCAGTAGTGGATAGGGAAGTCATATCTTTGACTCGAAGGGTTCTCCTTAGGGTAGTGGCGGGGAACTGAGGATACTGTTATACTCTAGCCAGAGTGAATATAGAATGATCAAACTGCACACTCAAACCTTTCATCCCCTACCCCATTCTCCTCTATATTAATCTCCTCCACGCCCCACACCTCCTCAAGCTAAAAAAGGATCTAGAATTTCACCAACGCTAATAAATAGCAATACTTCGTTTCGATCGAGGGACCTCCGGGTTATGAGCCCGGCGCGCTTCCGCTGCGCCATGTTGCTGTTATATCCTGTTTCCCGCATCGGGCGCACTATCAGCCGTTTCTTCACATTATCAAAGCTAAGTAGCATTATCCACGCTAACACAGTTCTCGATCCCTCTTGATGTATGAAATCTGGGACTAGGATCAGTGTTCAAAACGGGCCGGGCCGGGCCGGGCCTGACATCTTGAGGCCCGGCCCGAAGGCTTTATATAAAGCCCGGCCGGCCGCCCTTAGCGCGGGCTTTTCGGGCTTAAGCCTGGCCGGCCTGTAGGCCTAGCGGGCCGAGTGCTCATTTGTGATTCACATCCACGGGTGGCATCTACAGGTTGAAAAAGTCATAGAGCCATGCTATGATTACTGGCTATGCTATACATTGGAGGACCAGATACACACTAAAGAAGAATACTTTGCCCTGATGGATTGTCCGGTAAAGCCCTGGTTCTTAAGAAATAAGCTGTGGGGTAGTGGGGTCCATAAAATGCCCAGAAGAAAACAAAGCAAGTACACCTCTCAACCCTGACCTCCTAGCCTTATGTCAAACCACATCAGGCTGTTGTTTCAATGCCCAAAGCGTCTCCTCCAACTTCTTGACCTCACTTGACTCCATAATGCCCGCTTTCTCCCAAGATTTCATACATTCAACGCACAAATTATGTCATCTCCCAAGCGATTAGAAAGCCCATACGGCCCGCGGGCTTTGGCAAAGCCCGAGGGCTTTTAATTTAAAAGCCCGGCCTTCGTGGGCTTTGAGATTACCGGCCCGGCCCGGCCGCCCCAAAGCCCGCCTGAAAGCCCGAGGGCCGGCCCGGCCCGTTTAGAACACTGACTAGGATTAATACTGAAGCTCAGATTGAGGGATGTTGTTGTCTTACAGCATCCTGATTCCGAGACAAAACGTTAACCCAGTTTTAGAAGGCTTCATGATGCTTATGAAAAGGTCACGCACTCACTCATATTGCTATTCACATACATTGCAAACATTGCAAACCATACAAATCATTGTGGAATCTTTACCTCGCCCCGACGCACAAAACAAAAAGCCAACTCACAGCCAGTCCAGTAAATCCATCCGCAAATCAAGCCATCAAACCTCCTCCCCACATTCCCCCCTCTAATCCCCCGCCTCCGCTAACGCAACAATCAACGCCCCCGCAGCATCAAGAAACGGAAACGGACTATTAACCTCCTTATACTCCTCCCCCTCTCCGCCCCTAAGTCTCCCATCCACATCTCCCCCCAACACCTCCTCAAACCCCACCCTCTTCCGCCTCTCATATCCCGCACACTTAAAGTCCACTAGATAATTATCATGTTCCAGCTGATACAGCTGTATAGTAAGATGTACATACACAGCGTCTTTCCTCCAGCGGGCTTAGATGATCCATGGATCTTTCGAGACGTGTTTCTTTTCGTCGTCCTCGGAGTCCGAGGAGGTGGGGGAGGGGGATGGGCAGGGCGGGGAGGAGGGAGGCGGGTGGTCGACCAATTCTGCGCCTAGGCGCTTGAGGGCACGGTAGATACACCCTACAGCTTCTAGTGGGGCGTTACGGGAGCGAATGCCGAATTGCCATTTCGTTTGTTTTGGTCTCCTGGGGGTGTAATTCGGGGGGTTTGTGACGACGGGGGTGAAGCGGTCCAGGGGTGATTTTGGTGGCGGGGCAGAGGTGGTGCCAGACATGATTGCGGCGTGGTAAGCGGGCATGGAGGAGGGTAGGATAGAGATTGAAGATTGTGGGGAACGGGGTTGGGATAGCTGTGGGGAGGTTGCGAGGTGTTCTTCTTCTGTTATGCCGAGGCCCTTTGGGGTTAGGGCAAGTGGTGAGGCGGTGCGGGAGGCTGGGTTGTTGTGGTTTGTGCCCCAGTGTGGACCAGAGAGGGGGGATTGTGGGGGGCGGAAGGATTGGGGTTGCGGGGAGGAGGGCATGAAGGAATCCCACGCTGGGGGTGATTGTGCCATGAATCCGTCGTTTTTGGCGTTCATTGATAATCGTGCTGTTGGGGGTTAGTGGTGGAGGGGAAAAATGGAGGAGGGAGAGGTACGGATCATCATCTGGTTCTCGCGGACAATCATGTATGCGTCTTTGATTGCGGAAGGTTCGTTCTTGGTGAGCGCATCTTGGATGTCGTCTTTCGGGTATCCCATTGTGCTGCCGAGTTTTCCTACCACTGCGTCGTGGAGCTCGCCTTTGAGGCGCTCCGTCGGGCCTCGTTCGAGATCTTCGAGCTGCGGAAGCTTGGTCACGTCGACGCCCGTGTCGAAGAACTCTTCCTTTGGTGGATGTAGATATTCTGGAAGGTTCTTCTTAAACCACGTGTGTTTTCGGATCTCGTTGATGGTGATTCGTTGGATTGGATTTACGATGAGCATTCTGGATATAAGGTCTTTGGCATCGGGGGAGAGGTACGATGGCATCGAATATTTTCCCTCTGTCCTGCGTTAGTAGATACCGATAGCGATGGAGGAGAGGACGTACGAGAGATCTTTTTGAACAAATTCGGGATATAGTCATCATCAAAGGGAAGCTTTCCGCACAGCAACACAAACAGAATTACGCCGCAACTCCAAACATCCACTTCGGGACCGGCATACAGCTTTCCTCCGATCACTTCTGGCGCCGCATAATTCGGGGACCCGCACGAAGTCTTCAAAAAGTTTCCGTCCGTCATGATATTGCTGAGACCAAAGTCCGCAATTTTAACATTCAGATTCGAGTCCAGGAGTAGGTTCTCAGGCTTAAGATCGCGGTGAACAATCTTATGACGATGGCAATACTCGACAGCGCAGATGATCTGCTGAAAAAACCTTCTCGCCGAGTCCTCTGGGACCTTTCCGTGGCTGACCAAAAACTCAAACAGCTCACCACCGGCATACTCGATGACCATGATGATCTTCTGCGGCGTGGTGATAACCGTGTACCTAGCACGCAAGCATGAGCCTCAGCGCCAGCAACCTCGGCACCGCATGACAACCCACAGCTTGATGATATGCGGATGTCTTAACAACTGCAAATATGCAATTTCCCTTTCCACGCGGCCCGCCATATCGCGGCTCGTCAGGTTTTTCCTCGAAATCATCTTGAGCGCGACTTTCTGCCCCGTAACCTCGTGGATTGCGAGCTTGACCTTGCCGAACGACCCCTCGCCGACCGTCTTGATGATACGATACTGCCCCAGACGGCTCTCGGGCTCGTGGTCGATCCGCGCGGGCTGTTTGCTGGCAGAGGGGCGCTGCGGGGATCGGGTCGAGTGCTGTGGCGACGGGGAGGAGGACGGCGAGGACGCATGTTGGGATGCTGGGCGCGGGCGAAAGGGGGGAATGGCGAGGTCGTCTTCGTTGTAGATTGGGGTTCCGGGCGGCGGGGGCGGCGAAATTATCGCAATGGTCGGTAGGTCGTATCGTGAGTGGTTATCGGTTTAGTCGTGTGGGTTGAGGGATATGGCGGGTTGAGGTGGGGGGTATTAATTAAAGCGCTAGGGATGGTCGCGCGTTCGCTAACTACGTCAGACGCACTGGGGTGGCTGGTGGGGGTATGTCGCAGCCACTGAGCCACACCAGAACAGGTACAGTATCCAAGCAGGAATCGAGATCTCGAGAGAGCACATGTTCATGTTCTCCTCATCTTTCCCGCTCGCCGTCTTGTCTGATAACCGACCCAATGTAAGCAACCTTCCTCGATGAACCAGCAGCTCTAGCGATCCAAAACGAATAACTGAACAAACACACCTCAGTTTTGTTCTCCCGTTCCGTCACCTCGCCATCTCAAAGCTAACGTGGTAGTGTTCTTGCATCGCGGAAATACGTAATTCCGGCGCAGAGTCCTCCGACGAAGCCCGTCGAATATCCGAACAAACTATCTTCAACTTCACAACGCTGAACTTGCCCACCTCACAATGTCGACATCGCTTCTTCACCAAATAAGCTTTCCGATGCCACTCACTACGAATCACCCACCTCAACTTTTGAGCATCTCACAATGTCGACACCCAGTCGACATCATCCGTTCCAATACATACTGACTACGTCAGATCAGGCGCGGTGTCGTGATCCACACAGCGCAACAAAGAAATCGAGATCGTCTCTGCATGTTCTCTAGCAACGAGAGCAAGGCTTTCCCTCTCCGGTTAGTACAGCAGTAGGTGACCATGCGGGGTACTGTAGTTATACTTCCCAGGTTTGATTATTCTTATATTTTGTCTGCGGCAACGAAAGCTGCTTGGTAGGAAATTACGCTAGGGCAACAAACAACAGCCTACTTCTTACAGCATCACAAATGGGGAGAATTCTGAGCAAAAAATGAGAGTATCTGAAACGTTCGATCTGTTGTGTCCATTACCATTCCGAGAACGACTCGGTACCAAAGCTACAAATTTTACTGTGATCATTGACCCTTTGGACCTCAGTTCATCGTGATCTCATAATCTGTCTATGTTATATAAAGTATAATTTGTATGTCGGTGAATTTTTAGTATCACTCTGCCCCGCTCTTAGTGGGTTATAATCCTACTATTCGGCTATTAACAAGTAGTTTGTGCAGGTGGCGCCTGCAGAGTAGTACTTTTAGTACATGTTCGAGCTGTTTGGGCTTTGCTCGTGTAACTATACTGACATGTATAGTTCGACTTGCAGGTGTAACGAGTTTGGTTGGAATGACTTGCGATATATCAAGTTCGCTGTGTTTTATTAAATCAGGTGGGTTTTCCACTTTAAATTTCATCTGCCATATTTCGCAAGGGAAACCGAGTTTACTTATATATTTTGAAGATGTAGTTATAGTAGGAACATGGTTTGTCGACCAATCAATTATTTCGCATTTGTACAGCTGTACTTCACAGCCGCTCTGACACCCTTCATGGTTTCACAGGGGCTGATACATGAGCTTATCCCACACAAGACCTGAGAATTTACCCGAGCATAGCTCTTCCTCCACTCTTGTCTTGATCGTCAATATCGTGAACCAAGCCATCGACTGATGCAATGGAAGCACTCGCAACAGCAGCAAGCATCGTCAGCATTGTCGACCTCGCGGCGAAAGTACTGGGCGCGGTCTACAAGTTCTCTATATCTGCTCGGGGTTGTAAGACAATCATCGGTTCGTTACTTGAAGAATTGACCGCTGTCGGCACAACGCTTGATGGGCTGCGTCGTCGCCTTGCAGATAATCGCCTCGAGTATTCAATCCGCGCGACTGGGGATCCGATCCCGCGCATCTCACAGCTATCGATGACGCTCCAGGACTATGAGAAGACGCTGGGGACCATCTTGACCAAGTTGGAAAGCAGTTTTGGCAACAAAGTGAGGAGCAGTATGGGAATGCGACTGCGATGGCCACTTAGAGAGACGGAAGTTATAGCATTCATATCTCAGCTAAGCAGATACCGGCAAACGTTCGAACTCGCTTTGCAGACAGATACTGCGTAAGTTATAACCTCACCTCCTACGCTTCGCTCCACGCTCATGGTGGGTTAGGCAAGTGGCCTTTGAGGTAGAAACAGATGCACGAGGGGCGGAATCGTCAGTGGAGGAAGTACGCGCGCAACAGTCGAAAGACATCCACGACGGAGGAACACAAGCACAGAGTACGGACCATGCCTTTCGATATGACAGACTAGTGAAATAATAATCCGTTAACTTCGGGTGTTTTAGAAGAGAAACTCCACGCGCTCGCGAGTTGGCTGTCGCCTGTGCACTACAATGTCAAACACGAGGAGTCGATTGAGAGACAACAAGAAGAGACAAGAGACTGGTTATTCGAACATAAACTCTACCTGGACTGGGAACGTTCTCAGTCTACAGGACTGTGGATTCACGGGATACCAGGAGTCGGAAAAACCATTTTGGCGTTTAGTACCCCTCTACCGAGTTAAGTTATATATTGAATGTTACTGATGGAGCGGAGCAGATCTAGCATAATAGAGCGGATCGAAAACGAACAATCACCGAACTCCAGGCTCGTGTACTTCTATTGCCAATACGACAAAGATGAAGCCCGAACACCTTCAAGCATAATACGGTCACTTTTGGCTCAGCTGATCTGGGGTTTGGACGGCCACTCAACTGGAGAAGTGCTTGAACGCCTTATTTCGGAGCATGCGGATAGCCACGGGCCGCCTTCAAACGTCAAAGACCTCACGGACCACTTTTTGAGAGTGAGCAGACTTTACCAGCGCTCGGTCGTCGTTATTGATGGCGTTGATGAGTGTCCAACCACGACTAGAGGAGATCTGCTTGACTTTATCGTCAGGGTCTCCATGAGTGAAGATATCAAGGTTTTGACCACCAGCCGGAAGGAGTCGGACATTGAGGATGAACTCAAAATATACCCCACTATTTGCTTGGAGGAGGCGGGATTCAAGGAAGAGAAGAGAAGATTTATCACGTATGAGTTCAAAAAGACTAGGAAATGGCGTACGCGCTTCCAGAATATGAAGGATGAATTCATCAAAAGTCTTATACTTGGCTCTGGGATAAACATGTAAGTGACCTTCACACTGGAGGACCTCTCACAGGTTATAATTTCTAACCGTTTCCACAGAAATGCGCAGGCTTTTTGAATCTTGAAATGATTGGTATACATTTAGCCTATTCAAACCTTCCACCACATATGAGCGATACAACATAGATACTTTATCAACATATAACTTGGCCTGCTATACGTGACGAATTTTACTTGCATACTGGTTTGACATGACAGATATTAGACAATGTTCCTGTGCCTCGTTTGTCTTTAAGTTCTTCAACCTGAGTATTCACCTCTCAAAGGCGCCCCCCGCTGGAGCCGGAAGCTCTAGTATATGGTGAGCATTGGAATGAAAGAGAAGGATAAGGACGAGGACGAGAAACCGGGTGAGAAGAAAAGCGGGATAGGGGACAGGAGTACATAGAAGAAATTAGCAATGAAATGTACATAAGGGAATAACAGGCAGTGACAAGCTGAGACCACTGGAAAGTGATATTGTGTACGATTTTACTGGAGATTTCACCTATCAATTCAATACCGGTATCGCCATGACTAGCCACTACCATCTCCAGAGCTCGAACGACATTAGCCAAAGTAACAGAAAACTGCGAACAAACGTCCATGCGCTTAGTATAGTAAGCAGCTATGGCAAGGTCTGCTGCTTAGATGACGAGAGGCTACACAACGGCCGACTAACCTGACTGCCGAAGCCTCACCGGAAGAAGATGACGTCATTCACCTACCGGCTGCAGGCCGGCACGTTCTCTTGAAGTGATTTAACAGAGCTGGAAATTTTTCCCGAACAGGAAATGGTAATTTCGGACGTTTCCGAATAGGGGAATTTTCTAGATCCGTTATATCAGTTCGAACCCGGGTACCGTTGCAACGCAACTGTGCATGTGAGGTACCGATATTAGAAAACGTGTCAGCTCGCTATGGACTGGAGATCCCTCCCACAATCTATTTGAAGGATAACTAGAGTAAGCTTTCTCACTTAGCTGTCGATAAAAGCGAATTTCGGTTGCAAATAGCAGACGTGCAAAGCTAGCGCACGAGCACACAGCCCGACACACTTTCCCGTCATATTCAAAGCAACGTGAGATCATGCGAGAAGAAACGAACTCATGAAGTCGTCTGGGATAGGAGATCCAACGCCCGGCGTAAAGGAGTGGAAGTAGTCTAAGCCGGCGATCAAGTCAGTGATTATCCTGTGCCGTAAGCGTGGAAATGGCTGTGTACTCGAGGGTGCGTTAAGTCGGGCGCACTTCCAGATACGCCACCAAGTCCTTGACTCCGTGTCTAACAGTGCCGTCGGGGCTGCTCACGGGTATCCTTTGCTTCATTCTCACTGTGCTAGACTAGGGACATCCCTAGCAGGGCTACGGCAGCAAAAGGAGTGCGGCTCTGATATTACCCGACCGCGCCCAATACCTCAGTACCCATGTACTACACAGTTGGAAGGAAAGTCGGCACAGAGAACGTGGGCCCCGGGCAAATCTGGGGAGAATTCTCACTCTTTACCAGCTACTAGTAGATTCACAGCCAATCATACAATTCTCGAACGTGAATTTTGGATTTGCGCGGGGCCCACGTTCTCTAGTCACGATTCGAAAAGGATGTCTCCTGTGGTACGCGAAGATTGTAGGTTTATCTATATGCATGTATGTGTTATCTGCAGTTTATTTACCTGGGGATTTCCCCAGCTTGTAACCCCTGCACGCTCACGCAGGGTGGCAGTTCGCCACGGCGAGGATCCTACCATTTCGAGCCAGAGCGGCGAGTGATGCTTAAAGCAGTAATGTCTAGTCTACTGGAAGTCACCAACTGCTAATGAAAGTTCAACGCCCGCTGATCAGCGCGGAAATAAAGGGGTAAACAAAATTTGCCTTCAGGTGTGTGTAGGGAATACAGTACGGCATCACTGGAAGAGCCAGATTCTCCTTATTCGATGCCTATCACCGCTCTCCCCAACTGCAGCTTTGTAGCCGTGTTTCGCTGGAACACGGCTAATGCTGGGTTGATGGGTTGTTGGTTCTTAATTAGGATGGTTCTGGGTCAAATTTGGTTGCAAGCAAATTTCTTTAATTATGATCTACGGGTATTCTAATGTTTACTGTCTTCTAGCCAGTTGAGTGATTCAAAACTTGGGGTATATAAAGTTTCTGCAGGTATTGAATAGTGACGTCTTCTTGATAAAGTCTGTTATGCGCTAAAGGTGCTAAGTGGCTAATGCAATGGTCGAGCACAGGCCAGGTGTAGGCCCTAAACGATGCCGCCCGCTAGCCGAAGGTTAACTTAATTGCTGTCACCAACGAGAGTGCTGTGATTGCTGTGATGTTGCCACTTAAGTTCTCCATGACACAATCTTCACCATCACCACCCTCACGATAACAATCGCATTGAAGGATGATCACCAGCGTGAGCAGTCCGAGTCCCAAATGCTTGCGCCTATATATGCACCATACATCCAAATTCCTTTACCATCTCCCATCTGTTGGAGCGGTTTGTTGAGTTCGTCATCACGTGGTTTGGGTTAGGTTTTAGCGCAGAGCCGCTTGGATTTAAGTTCTTGCTACGTGTCATTTAGACTTAGACAGTCGAGAGAGAAAGTTCGATACAACAGGTTATGAGCCCTTGCGCGACCACGATTTAGACGACGGTCTCGAAGCGAAGCGACAGATATTTTAGAGGATATCAATTCGGATCTGGAATTGCGGCATTATCGACACGGTCGGAGTGGTAGACAGAACCCACGGTTTCACTCGACGCGAAACGAAGATGGCCGAATCGACAGCGATCACGATTAAGAAGTTTGATGGTACCGACTACAAGAGCTGGTGTACGGAAATCGGAAGAGTACAAAGCATGGAAGAAGCAGCACGGAGTAGCGCGTTCGACCATTCTTCTCGCGATGGAGAGGCCATTGCAGCAACAGTATGGTGTTCAGAAGGATGCGAAGGCGCTGTGGGATCAGCTTATGGAGGACTACAAGTCGAAGGTCAAGCTGAATGTGTGGTCGTTGCGCGATGAGATGTCAGCTGTGAAGTTGAGCGATTGTGAGAATGTTCAGGAGTACGCATCGACGATCCAGGGGTATGTGAACGACTTCAACCTCTGTGCAGATAGTTCGACTAGTACAATGCCGAAGAGCGAGCACACCTATTACCTTACGAAAGGGATACCGAAGGACGATAGTTGGAGGTTTTTCACCCAGTTGATGTACGACAAGATTGATTCACTGGCCGATAAACCGGAAGAGGTGATTACGAAGATGAAAGCCCATGAAGCGCGGCTAAAGCAGGAAGACAATTCGGATGCGGACGAGGTACTGTTTACGAAGCCGAAGAAGAAAAGCGAGAAACGGGCCAAAAGCGATAAGCGGAAGCAATCTCGGAAGAAGAGTGATAGCGATGACAGTGGTTCAGAGAATGAGAAGCCTCGTCGCACCAGTTGGAAGGATCGGGAATGCTACGAATGCCATGAGGTTGGCCATATTGCACCGTTTTGTCCGAAGAGGAAAGCAGCGGCAAATACGACGACAACTGAAAACTTTTGGATGACAGGCTCGGCTGCTGGGAATGTTCCATCGAAGGAGAGCTGGTACATGGATTCAGCTACGACCTCTCACATTTGTGGAGATCGGCAGATGTTTATTCCTGGTCAGTACACGGCATACAGTAAGGACGAAGAGCGGGAAATTCGTGACTTTGCAGGAAGAGTTGCGGGCATAGCCATTTGGTATGGAGATGTGCGGTTAAGGTTGAGGCTGCCTGGAAGTCGAGTTCATGAGGTTGTAGTGAGAAATGTGTTGCATGTCGAAGGAGCACACAACACGCTCTCACAATCACGGCTCATGGATCGGGGTTTGAGGATTGTTTCAGTCAATGGTTTTGGGATGAGGATTTATGAGAAAGCAGTGGGTAATGGTTATCGTGGAGGACGATATGGAAAGCTTGTTGCGGTGGCACCTCAGGTTGGTGGAATGTTTCGGCTTGATGTGAAGGAGTAAGTGGATTCTTGCTCGACAGAGAAGGATGAGTGGATGAGAGGATGAGAGGAGTGAGTGGATTCTCGCTCGACAAGAAAGTATTTTGGGAGGATGTTCGTTTCGGAGGATGTTCGTTTCGGAGGATGTTCGTTTCGGAGGAGCAGCAACGTACGGTTCGGAGGAGCTACGGTTTATTGTTTGGGAGGAGCTTTTGCTTGGAAGGTTGAGACGGTTTCTTTCTTTGTTTTTTTGATTGTTTAGTATTTACGGACGTGATAACGCCCTGGAGGAGTGTTGGAGCGGTTTGTTGAGTTCGTCATCACGTGGTTTGGGTTAGGTTTTAGCGCAGAGCCGCTTGGATTTAAGTTCTTGCTACGTGTCATTTAGACTTAGACAGTCGAGAGAGAAAGTTCGGTACAACACCATCACTCTGCTGCTGATCAGCCTCGGCTTCACAATGTTGCACTCGACAAGGTCACCTCACAATTTCGACATCTCCGTTAACCTCTGCCTCACACCGACCTCACCTATGACGCAACCCCCGCCCGGTCCACCTCTGCCCCCATAACACCCCCATCTCCTCCTCTCCCCCCCCTACAAACTACAATCATGAAGCTCCCTGAAACTCTCCTCCGCATTCTCCAATTAATTTTCGTCACCATAATGCTAGGCCTGTGCGGCGGGCTGCTGCAACAACAAGTCTACGGCGGCACACCGACACGTCTAAGCTACTCAATGTGGGCTTTGGTTCTGGCGGCGCTATCCTTATTCTACCTAATCCCCTCCCTATTCCTCCCTTCAATCCGTTCCCCGCTCGCCGTCACCGTTCTCGACAGTGTAAACTTCATCTTTCTTCTCTGCGCCGGTATTGCGATGGCTGCATCCCTAGGTGGTAGAAGCTGCGGGGATCAGAGCTTTCTAGCGAATAATGGGATTATTAATGGTGGCGGGATACACGCGAATAGACAGAAGAGGTGTAGAGAGGCAAATGCGCTCACGGCGTTTGAGTGGTTTGCGGCTGCGGCGTTTGCGGGGAGTGGGTTGACTGCGTTGGTGAGTTGAATACAAGCTGAAAGGGGGAAAGAAGCTAATATAGCGGGGGTAGTATGAGATGAAGAAAGTGGGGGATACCAGGAGGTTGCAGGGAAGGAGACCAGATATGATGAGTTCGAGAGCGTAGGGGTATGAGGGTTGGTTGCTAGAATGTATAACGTTGTACGTTGAGTGAGAGAAGATGAGATAGGCACGACTAAAAGCATGTACGTGTGGTGTACAAAATAATTAGTCTCGAACGCTGGGAAGCGTCAAAACAATGACTTTACCCATGCTCGATCTGGGGACCTTTAGTGTGTTAGACTGATGTGATAACCAACTACACCATGAAGCCATTTGATGTTGTGTTGGCCAAATTGGGCGAGCCTAAACACTCAAGAACCGAATATCTTTTCTGCAAAGCATCCTACCTAGTTTCTCGCATTAGGTTTGTTATGGGAACCGGATATGAGTATAATTCTTTGTTACTTCCAGGTGCTGTAAACGTTTAAACACCAATTGCAAGCTGCAACTCGTGACTTTGCTTTGCCCCCTTGTTGCAGCCAGCCGACACCCATAGTCTCAAATAGCATAGCGGAGTAAGCAGTCCGAGACTACGATGCCCATTGCAGATTCAACAGCGCTAATGCTTTAACTAGTCGCTTTGGACTATCTGAAGGTAAGAATGATCCATCATGGAAATATCACTCGCACGTCCTGAGTCCTCGATGTTGCATATATGCGTTTCGTCTACTGTTTCCGACCTTGTATGAGGTTCATGGCTTGTATGAGGTTCGTGGCTTACATACGATGTGTAAGCACGAGAGTTTCAGACTGTATGTCAAGCCGTATATAGACCCAGTGTTGTCAACCGTCCCGTCCGTCCGACATCATTGAGGACGGGACGGGACGGCGGCTTGCCGTCCGTCCTGAGCCAGGACGGAACGGCGCCGTCTTTTTTGAGGCCGGACGGGGACGGACGGATGGGACGGCCGTTGACGGTAAATTTCCGTCCCCGGCCGTCCCCGGCCGTCATCGGCCGACATTTGCGAGTCAGCATACATAATAGATATTCAGTTACAATAAGTACATTTCTCCACTATCTTGACTGTGAAGCAAGATCCTTATTTATATCTCTAATCGCGCGCTCAAACTGAACCTGAATGCTTACTCCTGATTGAGAGTGTAGAAATATAGATAAATCCATTTATATCATGTATCGCGCGCTCTACAGTTACAGTATATGTATTAATAGTAAGCGCCCGATGTCGGCCGGTGACGGTGGATGACGGCCGATGACGGCATTTTTGCCGTCCCCGGCCGTCATCGGCCGACATGCCGTCCTCAGCGGGCAAGGACGGGACGGACGGCCTTGGCGCCGTCCCGTCCGTCCTGCAGATATTGCGGACGGACGGCCGGGGACGGCCGTCGGACGGGACGGTTGACAACACTGTATAGACCATAGATATCTGCATAGATTGTATAGAGAATCAAGCAACTATTTCAACACTCGATGTTGAAATAGTTGCTTGATTGTCTAATCTATGTCGAAGTCTATGGTCTATATACGGCTTGACATATAGTCTGAAACTCTTGTGCTTATGCATGCAAGCCACGAACCTCATACAAGCCATCAACCTCATACAAGGTTGGAAACAGTAGACGAAACCCATATATGCAACACTTCCCCCTCTTGCTACACTTCATGGAGCAAGAAACAAAAGCAAAAATATAAGTGAATGAGCGAGCATACATGCGCTGCAAGTGATTCTCATAGTAGCCTCCTTAAAACCCTGCGAATTGTTCAGGGAAAGAGTACTACCGTAGCCTGAGGATGGCCATCCATAAAGAAGCATAGAAATCCATCGCTTCCAACCTTAAATCGACCTCAAATCCAATAAAGTCGTGGATTACCACAATCCCATGGCCTTGGAGAACTTTTTCGTGCTTTTATGCCTTCATGATTCCGTGGCTTCGTGGCTTCGTTGCTTCGTTGCTTCGTATCTTCGTCCTTTTTCATGCGTTCGTGCCTTCATGGTTGTGTATTCGATCTCATTCTTGCCCTAATATGGCAGCCCAATCGATATTTGTGTATGTTTAAGGTATGTTTGTAGCAACTTCTATTTCGGTAGTAAGTGTAGTAGTAGATAAGGGATCATACGCTGTTAGTCTCTTGGTTCATGATGCTTTCTCTCTGTGCTACGCTTTGTGCAAGGCTTTATGGTTTTAGTGACAAAGTGAGTGCTTGGTTGTCGTAGTAGATCGGTAGCGGTGCGGTGTTATCGTGGACGTCGCAATCGGTGCGGTCAGTTCCATTGATATCTCGGTTCAGAGAGTGGTAGTGATCGGTGCTCTCGTTGGCTCATTCGGAGAGTGTACCTAACAAGGTGATCGTTGTTTCTAGATTCGAGTGTAGATGGTAGTTCGATGTAATGGTATCGAAGGGCTCTGATTGCTTGGTGATCTTTTGAAGCCTTCGTTTCTGATGCTTTCGTTTTCTGGATTCTTCCCCCGATCCTCGGCGAAGACTTATTCGGTGCTCAGTGGGGTTGATTTCGATGGTGAGAAAATGATGGGTGGGCCGAAGATCGTAATTTTAAACATGTTTGAGATGTTGATATCTGTGTATCATAGTCGCGGTGTATGCTTGAGGCCATAAAGTCTGGCGATCGTGAATGTGTAGATGCCTTCCGGCATTGCCATAATGATGTCTTTGTCATTGCTTGAGAAACGTGGTGCCTTCCGGCAGTGCCATATAATATCTTTGATATAGGAACGTGGTGACTATAGAGTCTAAATGATTGATTTTATCCACATCTCTCAACTTAAGAGATGAGATATCGAAAGGTAGTTAGCTTGTCAATAGGAGCTTAAGTCTTACTGATGTTATTTTGTTCGTTGAATCGCACTGATCCCTCCAGATTGTGCTTTATCTTGTAGACTCACTTGGAGTTAATCGGCTTGTTGAGAAGGATGGGTGTACACTCCTCCAATGCTCTCGTTGTGCGAATTTCATAGCTTCCGCGTATGATTGATGTTGATGCAAGTGCTGATGCCGTCGACGCATCCGCGGAGGCTTCGGCCTTGCCTTGACTTCTCGTGACTCGACTCATGGCCACTGGCGGTTGTAGCTGGGATTGTTTGATTTTGTCATGACCGCTGCTTTGCGATGCGCTGTCTGTGAAACTCGACGGAGACGTCGATTCTGAGTAATGGTTTGTCTGTTCGTGTAAGGAGTCTGTAATGCTGATGAGCATCGCTTCTGTCTGGACTTCTTGGTCATGAGCGCTGCTTAGCGGTGTGGAGTGTTCTCAGAACCAGTGCTTGCAGGGAGACTTCGATACTGTGGAGCATCGGTTCTGTATTTACTATTTCTCGACGGTGGCTGCCGTTTGCTGAAAGTGTCTGCTTCCTTGTGAGGAGTTGAGAGCGGAGAAGGTGTTATTGAGCAGGATCGATGTGCTTTCTTCCTCCATGGCTCTTTTCCAGTGATCTCGTTGAGGGCTTTCCATAGCTTGACTTCTTGTGACACGACTCGCTATCGGCGGAGCTGGAGCTGTAGCTGGAGATGCTGGCGGTACTTGGCTTGATTTCTTGATTGCTGCCAAACGCCGGGCAGTCTGATCCTTTCTGCGAAGGCGCCGGCTGTGGGCGATTTTTCTGCGTCTGCTGCTGAACGCTGGGCAGTCTGATCCTCACGGCGGAGGCGCCGTCTGTGGGCGATGTTTTCTGCTTCTGCTGCCGAACGCTGGACAGTCTGATCCTCACGGCGGAGGCGCCGGCTGTGGGCGATGTTTTCTGCTTCCTCGTCAGGAGCGTCATGATGACTTATATTTAATCTCGAACCTGTGCTTGCAGGGAGCCATCGACGCTGAAGAGCATCGGAAATCTCATCAGTACAGCCATGAGCACCACTTCCATGGTTTTCACCCGTTCCACTGGTATTATCTGCGATACGGCCATGGAGGAAGTCATCTCCACCCGCTTCGTCATTCTCTGTTGGCTATGCTTGCAGGGAGCCTTCGACGCTGAAGAGCGTCGGATATCTCATCAGTATGGCCATGAGCACCGCTTCCGCGGCCTTCACCCGTTCCACTGGTATTATCTGCGATACGGCCATGAAGAAAGCCATCTCCATTGTCCAATTCTTCGACATATTCTGTTTCTTGAGGGAGCTCAAAGATGTCATCTTCGTTTCCTAGTAGGCATGAAATGCGGGCGTTGCGATTTTCGTCAAAGATGACTTCCGACTATGCTTTGACTGCCTTAAACTCGGGGTCCCATATTCTCCAGACAGTAGTCGAATTATGAGTGTAACCAACCATCATACAGGGCTTCGATTTTGGACTGAATTTGCCTCGGAGTTGTGATTCGGGAATGAGTCTGCTGACATAGCATCCGAATCGCCGTGGGTAGGCTTGCCAAATGCATGCATCTCGTATGGCATTTCGTATGCTGCTTTGTAGCCGTCGCGGTCGTCTCGCTTCGCTAAGCCTTCGTTTGGAGATCTTTGATGGAGATAGACTGCCGTGTTGATTGCTTCTCCCCAGAATTCGATGGGTGCTTGAGAGTCGATTATCATTGCATGGGCTTTCTCTGTGATCGTCTTGATCATCCGTTCAGCGACACCATTCTTATGGTGAGCATATGGAGGACATGGTTCGTATGTTATGCCGCGCAATGCCAGCACCAATCAGAATGTCTTGTTGTCGTATGTTGAGCGAAGACCATCGTATTTCGAACGTGAGTGTCTGGCAAAGTCCATTGCAGAAGTCCATCTCCGGTGTTGTGGTTTGGGAATGTTTCAATGCATCCGAATCGCCGAATGTGTTGTAGAGGAGTTTTATGATATCTTGTGCCCGTTTTCGTCGAGGGTGGCTTTGCAGCCCTTTGCCAAATGCGTTGAGCATATCGTATGGCGTCTCGTATGGCGCTTGGTAGCCACCGCGGTCATTGCGGTGTTGACTGATTCTCCCTTGATTCTGAGATAGTAAGAGACCTCTGACTGGGCTTGGTGTGTGCGAGTGACGCAGTCGCCGCAGGTACGGTCGTAGGTGTGCTTAGAGGAACGGCAGTAATAAATGCCATTCTCATTTTCATATTCTCTTTTCTCTCATTCTCTTTTCTCTCTTTCCCCTTCTTGAGAGTCGATGACGATGCTGATGATGTGAGGGCCGCTGACCTGAGCGCGCGTGCGGGAAAGATGATAACTTAGGGTGATGACGGTAACGATATGGAGCATTTGCTGTTCCCAAAAGTGGCTATGTATCCGGCCGAATCTATTTGGTTTATTGAAAGGAGAGATAGTCGAATCGCAGGTGTGTTACCCCATGTGTATAGGGCATCGACTTGGTAGCTCTGTGGGATGTCGACTGAGATAGTTTGCGGTTGCTGTGTTATTGTATTTCTGAATTCGATGAGCATGTGAGATCGTAGTTTCTTGAAGTTGAAGCAGTGGCTGCGATGAATGTGGTGGGGTTACACGATCGACTAATCAAAGATCGCGATCACCGGCTGGCTTTCTTAACTTTAGTACGCTGTTCTTGAACTCATTTGTAGTGAATGCAATTAGCTTTGAAGTGACCAGGCAGTCCGCATTGATAACATGTTCGTTCATCATTTCCTTCCTTTCTAGGTTTGTCGTTTGCACCTCCGGAGTTGCTGTTTCCGCTCTGAGTGCGCTTCCCCTTTCTGCATTCATCTGTTGTATGACTGTCTCATTTGCAGTAGGGGCACCGGTGTTTCGTATGTCGTCCGTTTCTTTCTGTATCTGCCATGGCAATGGCAATGGCGGTGACTGCTGTTTCCGACTCGTGTGTAGAGTGCCAATCTGATAGATGCATATCCGATTTCTTTGGTAGGTATCGCTGACTTAGCGTCTAGTTTCAGAGGGTCCATGACTGTATGGGTATCGGTAGACATGGTGATAATTGAGATGACGGTGACGGTGTGAGTTTCAGTGTGAGGGTTAGGGTTGTGGAGGCTCTCGTAGATCGTGAGATATAAATAGAATAGTAGAGTAGAACTTAGATGATAGCGACCGCCGGGCTCATAACCTGTTGAATAGTTGCTTCATTCTCTATACAATCTATGCAGATATCTATGGTCTATATACGGCTTGACATACAGTCTGAAACTCTCGTGCTTACACATCGTATGTAAGCCACGAACCTCATACAAGCCATGAACCTCATATAAGGTTGGAAACAGTAGACGAAACTCATATATGCAACAGATTCCAGAATTCCAGAATGAGTGATTTTTCGTGAACCTGAGAATAATACTTAGTGCAAATAACTGTCGGATTCACAAACGCACCAGCATCCTAACACGGTTCATGCTGTTCTTACCTAACCGTACTTGAAAAATCTAGGCGACCATTGAGCAATTAGGATTCAGATGCTGACTTCCCCCCGTCGATTCTGCGCTACAAGCTCCTACTCGAATATATATTGTCGGATCCACTCTTCTCTCATGAATCTCTTCACAATCTGTCCATATATTCAATGTCTAACTTGTCCCAAATCCGACCTTACTCATCAATAGCTGCGCTTTCGTTTGCTTGGTAGTTCTGGCTCTGTTCTGTGCCCTTGCGAGGAGGCTCACCCAAGTTCCGCCATCTTTTACGATAATAAAGTATGACTGAAGTATGTAGAGCTTATTGTACGTACGTCCAGTATTAGTTGGTACACTTCTTTGATGGATCCTTTTGAACTCAGAGTTCACTATACTGATTTATAAGCAGCTCTTATCGTTTAAGCGGTTTCTTCCGGACTTGCATCTCCGCGGGCGCCACCATCGCATTAATAATTGGGATCTCACTAGTAAAAACCACTCCGAGCGGTTCAACCCGCGTTACTTCACAGATGACTGTGACGTCGAAACAAGGTGTGGATCGCTCTTTCGGCATGCAGGAGTTCTAGCCGAGATGCATGATGCATGGTGCGGATACTGGCTTTCGGCTCGTTCGGCACACATCTCTTAGTGGGCGGATTGTTGTTGATGCAGCTGGAGATCAAAGACCACCGGCAGTTTTCGCCCAATTCAGTCAAGAACAGGAATTGACGGCAATTATTAAGATAGAAGCCAAGAAGCTGCTTGAAGTGCGGGCATTTGGCATTAGATGTGCGGGAGGAATAGATAATGCTGTCATAGAGGACGGAGACAGAAAGTGGGGGAAGAAGCCGTCGGTTACTAGTGGAACATAATCGGGGTTTTTCTTTATATGGCTCAAGGATTTGGGTTTGACTCACCATGTTGGGGATTTTGGAAGTCAATTAGATAAAACTTCATTGATACTCTTCGCACCTCAGGGCCCTTTCAATAATCCGCCATCTACCATTGCCGTACCATCTGCTTGCTCTGTATGGCGATTGAAGGGCATTCCATCGTGGACATGGAGAAGGAGCATGGTTGCGAGTTTCGAAATGCTCTTGCCGGAGACAACTTATTGGAGTCGGTGTCATCCAAGAATGAAGAAGGGCCGGAAGATGCCCAGGATATGGGGTTGCAGTTAACGTGTAGCTTCCGAAGTGGTGTTGGCCCTCGAGAGCTGGCGCTTGAGCATCTTCCAGATGGTGGTTTGAGAGCATGGCTTCAAGGTATGTATGGGTAAATATGCTTTGTTCAGTGGGATCGTCAGCTAAGAGGAATGTCAAGTTCTTGGAGCCCACCTTACAATCTTTACAACTTGGTATGTTCAGTGTACATGCGTCTCACAATTCAGACGCAGATCTAGCTAACAAGACTCTCTAGGGGTTTCATAAATGTATATCCCATGATATTGCGGTTCCTCACGAGCTAACGAGCCGCTGTCCCAGAGCTTTGGTGTATTCCAAGCCTACTACGTCGAAGCCCTCAATTCCCCACCGTCAACCATAAGCTGGATCGGAAGTATCCAGATATTCCTACTTTTTCTTCTAGGCAGCATCACGGGGCGTGCATTGGACGGAGGATTCTTCTTCGCTATTTATCGAACCGGCTGTGTCTGTGTGATTTTGGGGATCTTTATGACCTCCCTTGGCACACAATATTGGCATATCTTTGTGTCACAGGGGCTACTTTGTGGTATTGGAAGCGGGATGTTATTTTGTCCGTCCATCGCTCTATGTAGCACCTATTTTCAGAAGCGGAGGAGCCTGGTGCTGGGGATGGTAGCATCTGGAAGCGCAACGGGGGGAATAATCATCCCACTGATGGTGCAGAAACTGTTGCCTAGAGTCGGGTTTCCCTGGACGATCCGGGCTATAGGTTTTGTGTGCATGTTCTTACTCATAATCTCGAATACAATCATGCGGCCGAGGTTACCACCTCGCAAGGCGGGGAGTCTCGTCGAATGGGCTGCTTTTAAAGAGCCACAGTACACGTTGTTCGCTATCGGTGGGTCCTCGCTATGCTCTCTGAACAACAGATGTTCTAACAAGTATGAATAGGAATGTTTTTGGTGAGAAGGACCTCACGCTTTGGGGGGTATAGAGCTAACAAAACAGGTCTTCCTCGGACTTTTTTTTGCTTTCTTCTACGTCTCAGCCTTTGCCAAAACCCAACTCCATATGTCCCAAGATGACGCCTTCAACACGTTAATCGTAATGAACGCCGTTGGATTACCAGGGTACTCTAGCTAGACCTGCTACAACGATAACGGACTAACAAAAATCGCAGGCGGATAATCCCTAACTACTTGGCCGACCGCGCCTTCGGCCCCCTCAACCTTCTCGTCCCCGTTGCTCTAACGGCTGGAGCACTGTTTTTCTGCTGGACCGCAGTTTCTAACCATACAGGCCTACTGGTATGGGCAGCGTTCTACGGCGTTTTTGCGGCGGGGATACAAAGTCTCTTCCCAGCAACGTTGAGCAGTTTGACGACGGATTTGACGAAATCAGGGACTCGGTATATACCTCCTAACTTGGACATAATAAGCGTTGGCTGATGGGGAAAAGATTGGGAATTGTGTTTAGCATTGTCAGCTTCGCGAACCCCAATCGGGGGCGCGATGATCCAGAGTCAGATGGGGAGGTACTGGGGCGGGCAGGTGTTTGCAGGGTGTTGTGTCCTTGCAGGCGGATGCGTCTTGGCTGGCGCGAGGATTGCAAAAACGGGTTGGGTGCTGGTTAAGAGAGCGTAGATCTGCGTTAAATTTCTTTTTTTTGGTATATAATGGGTCATAAGCACACTGCATAAATGGTAACACTGCATGATGGATCGCGGAGTTTCTTGTCCGAGTTAAGTAGTACCTTCCATCTCAACAACTCTCATTAACCTCCATCGGCACCCCCAATCCCCTCCTTCCAGCAACGACCACCTCCAGTTCTACTCCAGTTGCAGAATCAAACCAACCGTAGTTTGCAGGTGTATATTTCCTCTTGCGTAGAACTAAATGCCCTGTCACTGTGCACAAAGGCCCAGGATGGCAATCGACATTGAATGTCACTCATAGTGTCCCTTCCATTCCCTGTTGTATGAATCTGATCGAGCTGAGCTGATATCAAGGCACACAGTCGGTAGGGCATAAGGCACCCAACTACCTTGTATATATCTCGAGTTTTTCTCCTGCTCTCCAGTCTCTGTACCTAAGTCTATTCACACGGTTCTCCCCTTCCATATTTCAACATCCCCTGTTGCATGTGTACTTGGATCGTGAGTCTCAGCACCGTCTGATGACTTGTATGAGAATGAAGACTTGTATGAAGATGGTGGCTGTATGAGGATATGCATCAGGACCAGGGTGATGCGTCTCATGTCAGATAGAGCATACGCGTTTGTTTGTTTGTTTTAATCATTTTGCATTCGGCCGCGTAGCGGCCATGGCATATTAAGATACAAGACCCCCAACCAAACCATATAACCACTTCCGCGCAAATTAAAACTTTAAAGACCCAGGAATCTGACAAAACCCGAAGCCCCGAAATTATAACCCACACAGCAAAGTTGCAGCCAAAGTCCAGCGGAAATCCTGCACTATCCCCCATAACTTCTTTTTGTCTCGGTTTGACCACGGTGTCTAGGACATTATTCCACGGTTACCGGCCGCAGGTAGGTATCGCTCCGAATTACTACCAGACGCGACGTTAATCCCCCTCCAATCAGTGGGCCTAGCTTCCTAACGATTATTAGACCCCCAACTCCTTAAACCCTCTGGTCCCGGTTAGTCGACCGCCATCGAATAATCCTCGTCAAAGCTTTTTCGCAGGGTCTCGTTGATGCTATCGCAGTGGAATACCCCAACCGACCTAAAGGCCAGCGAAAGTTGTGAGTCCGGAAAAGAGAACTCCCTAGAACATTCATGGCGCGCTGTTCATCATAGGGCTTGACGTGCCGGGGGGGCGGGTGGTGATGTTATCGTAAGGTCGTGTGGTCTCTCAGAATTCTCTTCACTGAGCCCAGTTTGTCACTAAATACTGGCGTAAAACTGTCCAAAGAAGGCGAGTGGCCCTAGAAGAGGGACTACCGATCGACGTCGATGCTGAGTGGATTTGGTGACGAGGTACACTCTGTTTTCGAACTGGTATCGTACTGGCAGAGCAGACACACACAGGGAAAGTCGTGATGAAGCCAAAGTAAAACCCCGCTTTGCCCCGCGAGGGGAAAAGCTTGGCAAAACCAGGCGGAGAGGGTGGTTGTCAAAGGTGTGTGTAGAGCATACGCGTACGCATATGGGAGATTGCACATATACGGGCCTTTGGCCCTCGAGATAATCAAGCCAATCAAGAAGTCACCGAACCATCCAAAGTAACATCCCCCAACTATAAATGTGGTAAGCCTCAAGCCCCAGTTTCGTGGTCTTGTTGTAACCTACCAATTCCAAAATCTTCAGCAATGTGGTGGGTTTACCGGTGCACAACCTGAAGTTGGTAAGGTATCTGTTCGTAGCGCAAAGAGATTGCAAACCACGACTCTGGTGTAGTATTGCACACCCCTAAGTTTAAATCATCAAAGCTAGTAGAGATTCTCAATGCAGCCTTGAACCCACTAGCCTTCTTTTTGTGTACTGCATGCCTGAATGAAATGGAAGTGAAGTAGGCGGTTGTGCTACATTTTGGGGACATTAATTTGTATCAGCTTGGGCAAGAGGGAGAGTACGTAAAATGTATGATATAGCACTCGCCTCGTGCCCTACATGTTGTGTTGCATAAATAGATCTCAGCTCTCATTCGGGCTGACTGGGCTGGCTCTCATACGGGCTGACAGAGATGGCTCTGATACGGGCTGACGGAGATGGCTCTGATACAGGTTGACGGAGTTCAGCCGTCTCTACATTTAGATGAGTACGTACGTGTTCGTACCGTATATATATGGCCTTGTAGCCCTCTTAGAAAGTACAATTAAGCTTCTAGCAATCAGTATTGCAATATGTTGATTTCCTAAACGCTCTTTAACAGAGTTGCTGCAAGATACGACACGACAACCTAAAGCTTATCCTAATAAGGATCTATGGGTTGTTAGGTATGTATTGAATTTTCCGTGAGAGGAAACCTGGGGCTGATAGTACGATTCAGTTTTTGGACGGAATTTGGAGTGCGGCCATCACGTGGCCTTGGGTTAGGGTTGAGCAGTGGAGCTGCAAGCATTTTAGTTCTTGTGTTGTGTTACTTAGATTTAGACTTTAAGAGACAGAGAGATCACCGATTAGCAGCTGCACCCACAAGTCGCCGTACGCTTCCCTGCGCGCCCGGATTTGGTCCAACATTAGTGCAGCGTTACAATGATTTGCTTGTTAGTACGATCAACGAACAAAATCCTACGTATCCCCCTCTTAGTATCCATATACGTTCCCATTGTAGAAAGACATACGCCACGGTTCTCAACATTGCCTTTGGAATCGTGTGCTCCGCCATTGTGTGGTAAAACGTGGTTTGCTCGAGATCGAAACTGTTCTCTAGCCAGACTTTAACCAGCACATAGTCTATTTTCACGTGCTGCAGCTCCAGAATATCGGCAACTGCAAACACAGCCTGAATGTTGAGTTTGGAGGCATCAGGGACAACGACCCACTTTTCATCGGAGATGAGTTTGGAGAATAGCATTGGCTAGCTATTAACTTTTACTGGTATATATACTGTTAGTTCGTCTGTATGAAAGGACTTGTCGTAAATTGTTCAATATCTGAACAAGTTTTATTCACTCTGCCATATTGTCGGTAAAATCTTCAGGCGGCCACTTTGATAGGCAGAAGTCATGAGGGCTACCGCAAAGAACTCGCTTGGAAACACTCGCCTTTTCCCTAGGTAACTTAAGTTTAATCTCACTGGGATAGTGGCAGGCTCCCATGGTGGTGGATATACGGGATCTCATTTCGAACACTAGTGTGGACAATGCGTCGAGTGTTGGGTTGCTGGCTCCATCCTTCTTACAATGTCCTGGCCCTCTCGCCCACTGGAATGTACATAACTTCATACACCCCGAAGCCAGGAAGCCCCCAATATGTTCTGGAGACATCTGCTTGCATCCGACCCAAAGCCATTCGATCCATCCATACTGGTGTGGTTGCTAGATTTCCGAGGTAGTGGTATGGTGTCTACACCACCGGTACAGGGCGTCAGTCTTCCGGTACTATGCTTCCCGAGAGAGTCCTAAACCCTCCATTTGTATGGACCGACTGGCAAGCCTCCTCTACAGTCCTAGCGCTTGAGCGAGATACGGCCTTATTCGCAGTTTGTATCCACCCCTCTTGCCCCCTTGCCCTTATGACCGGTTCCGCAAACACGGCCGTGATTGCTCGCCACCGGATTTTATAGATCAGCCGAGCCGGATGAAGTAGCTCTTAAAGCCTGTTTCTGCAAGATCGGCGCCGGCCGGGCTCCAGCCAGTGTCGGTCAGATGAGAGGTCAAACCCGACCAGGTTGATTGCTTGAGAACACTGCGGGGAGGAGGGATCATCTGTTTCAGACTCCGAATCGGTATTAATGCCCTCTGATGCGGCACCTGGTGCCACATAGAGCACGAGCGCAGTTGCTTCGGATAGGTCGAGATGTGAGGGTTTGCGTGTTTTCTTCGAAGGACAGGTTGTGAGGGGTAGTGGGTTCCGGTATAGGGATGATGCGGGGAGAAAATGAGAACAACAGTCCTTATTCCGATGTATATCTTGTCTCCTCCCTAGCCTCTCGTTGCCGAGAGCTTGCAACGAGAAATGAGCTTGCGAATGAGGTTCTATCGGCTGGGCACAAGACAACTGCATATGTACTTAAGTAAGTATCTAAGAAAAGTAATCTTAGATTGAGGCGTGGGGTTATAGTCGGTCTCGTAGGCGCTGGGAACGGCAACCGAGCAAATCTAAAACGGTTAGTGATGTAGTACGAATGGTAGCATAGCAGGTAAGACGCCGGCCGGCGACGAGCTTGGATGGATAAATTGGCTTCGAGTGATCGCGCTAGAATCATCTCTCCGGCCTTCAACAGAGAACATGCCCTCCCTCCCCCCCACCTCTAAAATTTACTATATACACTTCAACAGTCAAAAATTCATACGTCTAGCAAGAAATTCGAGATCTAGCAACTGAGCAGCGCAGGACGTTCGAACAAGCTCATCACGAGAAAAATGTAGCTCAAGTGGCTAATGTATCGCCGGAAGATCCGTAATTCATATGATATCAGGGTTAGATATATATCTGCTGGGTCGAGTGAATGGGTTCAGACTAGTCACCCGATGGGGCACAAGCACAGCATAAGAGACGTCCGAACCCCCATTACGGTGTCCTCCCCTAGTTAACGGATTTCTATCTGTCCTTTTAGTATGTAGACGCATGTATTGGAGCCAGAACCATGTGTAGCTTCCTCCAGATTCCCATATCACTATACGAACGCCAGACGTCGGAGGGATCCTCCCGGAAGAGGATCGAGTGGATTACGGATGCAATCACACAGCAAGGGTGAAACGAAAGAAACTTAGTACCTTATTACTAAATACCAACGTCTATATAAATACAGCCATAGGGAGTGAATCCACCTTGATCTTGAAACGTTAAGGCAAGAGTTGATATATATTACACTGGTGTTAATGCGGCTAACATATTTGTGGTATCTCTTTCTTCCTCTTCTAAGATAGATAAAGCATGGTGTAGCCTCCTCTTCTCATCCGGGAGTAATCCCCTTCTTGACTTCTCCTTGATCTCGCTCAGAGTTTCCATTCGCCTAAACCGCATGTCGTCCAACGTATGCTTGTGCATGATAGCTTCCAAGAATAGACTGAATTCCCTGCGCTCACAACGCTTCTGCCAGATGTATCTCCACTCAGGTGTACCAAGATCGCACAAATATTCGCCTTTAGGATCAAACTCCTCAAAACGGCTCCCGAAAACCGACGGCTTGACACGCAGCAACCAGCATTCCTCACAAACAACGAATCTCTCGCAACTTCACCATCGAGTTCTCCTAGCAAATTCTGTTCCTGGGCAAGGCGGGGGGCTGTAAGCCTGTGGCGCAAGCTGAGCAAGCTGAGCCAAGTAATCCTTCAAGATGCCGAAATCACGCCCCGCTGCGGCTTCCCCGAGCTTCTGAAGAGTTTCTCGCTGATATTTTTTCATGGGATTTAAATCACACAGAATATTTTCATCCAGAGAATACCGTCGTTTCTCGAGATGCTTTCCGAAGCCTAATGGCCGTATAAAAACATCCGCACAACGTTCGCAGAAGTCGATTCCATCAAGCGCGGGGTCTGTGAATACGTTCCAGATTTTGCCCGGTGATCCATGAAACGTGCACATGGGGCGATAAGGCAGCGTTTGCAGCGTCCAACCAGGGAGTAATATCCTCCTTCTCCTCCGCATATTGCCACACTGTGCTCAGTTGATACCTACTCATCACGCAGCACAACGCATCCTTCGGATCTTGTATTGCTACAAACTCACTGCTGAATAGAGTGGGAATGATGCCGTCCCAGTAACAACAGTCGCAGACATATAATGGTAACACAGTGTCCTTCGGTTTCCACCACTGTCGCCCAGGATCCTTGATCAGTTTGTCACCCAAGCATTCTGGGACCTTGAGTAACATATGATCAATTTTCCGATGGATCTCGTCCCAGGTCGGAGAAAGAGTGTTCAGAAGCAGCGCCTCTGCAAATGGCCATGAAACGTGGCATGTGGTGGTTTCGTCGGTAACGGCAGCTTCGAGTGGCTCAAAGAATTGATGAAAAGGGGAGGCCAAAATGACGTCTTCGAAGCAAGCTTGGCATGCAATGAATCTGCGATATCCTTCCGCTGGGTTTGAAATGCCTTGGGTCATGTACCACATGCCTTGTTTGGCGGAGGCGTCCATGCTAGTACAAGTGCCCATTTTGGACCGTTTGGTAGCGTAACCCTCAAAAACTTCGAACACGTTCGTCTCGGTTGTTTCCGGCCAGATAAAGTTCAGTTTTTTTTTGTTTGAATCATACTGTATTCGGCCGCTTGCGGCCATGACATATTCTAAGCCTTTTCCTAGATACTTCTCCAGTGTGACCGTCAGGTGTCCCTTCTTGTCTCTTTGAGCAAAGTCGTATCATCCCTTTCTCCTTCTTCCCTTCTCTTTGAACTGAACACATCTTTCCCCCTTCCTTCCTCATTCCACCCTCCTCATTCCCTGCCTGCCCATCCCCTCCCTAAGCCTCCGCAACTCTTCCGACATCGGTATCCGTTAAAAACTTCAACATTGCCTTTTCTGCTTCTTCCGTATCGAACACCTGCGCCATCGGCACTCTGCCTCTCTCCTTCATCTTACACTTCTTCCGCAACTTCTCCCACAGAGTATCCTGCTGCCGCCTCCACTTCTTGCACCACTTGAACAAGTGGTCTACTGTCTGCATCGAGTGTCCACACCACCAGCACTCTTTGCTTTCTTTCTTCTTAATGCGTTCCAGATAAACTCCTGTTAGCGCGTGTCCCACTTTTGACTGGAGAAACCTTCCCGCGACGCTTTTCTTGGTTTCGCCCAACAGCTTGCTCATCCTCCTCTTTTCATTCATTCTGTACCCCCCTTTTTGCCGTTGAACTTTGCCTTCCACCACTTTTCAGTTTCGCTCCACTTGGCTTCTGTGACCCTTCTCTGCACCTTTGCCATCGACCATCCTTTGTATCCTTTCACAAGCTCCAGCGTGCCCTCCACTCTTTCCGCGGCTGCTTTCGCTTGTTCATCGGCTTTTTCATTTCCTTCAACCCCTTCGTGAGATGGTACCCACCGGTACTCTATTTCCACTCCCGTTCCCACGATTTTGTTGTTCCACTCAACCGCGTTTTTGGCCATCCGCTGTCCAGGGCCTAGCTTGTCGTCTTGCACCCGTTGTATTGCAGTGACTGAGTCCGAAAAGATAACCACCTTCGAATCTCCTGTCGTGGGTAGCATTTCTGCCGCTTTCCGTAGGCCCCTTTTGATGGCGTATACTTCAGCGTCGAAAACTTCTTTCTTCTTTCCCAAGTAGTGTCGCTCCGCTTCCCAATTCTCTTCTCCTTCCTTCCATACCACGGCACACCCGACTCTTCCGTCTTCTAGCCTTGATCCGTCCGTCCAAAGAATTAGGCCTTCGTCTGTTATTTGAGCGACCTTCAGCGCTTCCTTCTTTTCCACGACGTACACTTTCGCTTCCGCTCTCTGTGGATTGATGGGTAGGAAGTTCGTTTCTCTCTTCCCTTCTACCCCTAAGTCTTTTCTCAGCCTTACTGCCAGCGTTGACTCTCCCTCCACCAACGCCCCTCCTCCTGCCTGGTCTGGCATTTCGGCTAATCTTTTGGCGAATCGTCTCCTTCGATTGATGAGTAGTGATATCGCCGGTCTCAGTCCTGCTTCCTTAAGTAACGGAACCGTCGGTGTTGACTTGAACATTCCAGTAACCCTTCTTGCCGATTCATTGACCAGTTTTTGGAGTTCGTGTTCGCGTCCTAACTGTCCGTCCCACCACAGTTCTGACCCATACCACGCCACGGACTGAACTGCAGCTATCTGGACCTTCTTTGCATTTTCTGGTCTGAGTCCGAGTCTTCCAGTTATTCCTTTGATTCTCCCCTGCGCCTTCTTTGCTTTGGTCATGACGACTGCGTGGTGGTGTTGGAAGTTCAATTTTCTGTCCATCCACATCCCCTAGCCATCTCGTCGGTTTCGAATTGAACGATATCGAGTTGTTCTCGTCCACCTGGATCCTCATCCTGACCTTACTTCCTTGGTGGTTCCTTTTCTTCGAGAACAAGACTGCTTCTGTTTTCGCTATGTCGAACTGGACGGCGTTCATCTCCGCCCACTGCGTAGCTCTCCTTGCACATCTTCGCATGTGGCTTGTGCACTGGTCGATGTCCTTCTCTTCCACCACCCAGGCGACATCGTCCACGAAGGATAACGTTGTGACTTCCGGCGCATCTTTTTCTGCTTTTTTGAAGAGGCCGGCGATGTATATTGCGAACAGAATCGGTGAAGTCGGGGATCCCTGCGGTACTCCTGTTTCGACATCCATCACTTCCCCCGTCCTTCCGTCCATCTTTATTTTTACTTTTCTGTCAGACATGAAGCTCTCCACCGACCTGCATAGGTCCGCTTCAAATTTCATGTCTTCCATTATCTGGATCAAGTTCCCTTTCGCGACGCTCGGGAAGGCTCCCTTGACGTCCATCAGTATGGCTGAGGCGATGTTCCCCCTCCACCACGCTTCTTGCACTCTCTTCACCATCATTCCCACCGCATCAACCGCTGATCATCTTTTTCTGCATCCAAACTGGCCGTCGTGTAGCAGTCCTCTCCTCTCGCACTCCTCTGAGATTCTCGTTGCCACCACTTTCTCGACCACCTTTCCTAAGCAATTCTCGAGTGCGATAACCCTATACGCCTTCGCTTGATGATAATCTGGCTTTCCCAGCTTGGGTATCACTACTCCTGTGACCGTCTTCCATTCCTTCGGATGATGTCCTAACCGTATTGTCGTTTTCACTAAGGTTACTATTCTGCTCGCATCCCACTCCCACAGCAGTCTTATTATCTTGAAGTTAATTTTGTCCGGTCCTGGCGCTTTCTTGACGCTCGGTGTATAGATAGCTTCCTTGACCTCTTCTTCGGTGATCTCCAGGTAGGTCTCTCCCCCCTCCTCCTTCGCCTTCTTCTTCATTCCTGGCAATGGTTTTGGGAACCGAACCTCTTTTATCAGCTCCGCTTTTTCGCTCCAGGAAGTCGCCAACCCCCTTCTCATTTCTGCAGAGCCTTAACCGTAAGTTCTCCCTGCTTTCCAGTATACTTTAGCGCCCTCCACACCTTGTCTCCTTCCGCCTCTTGCACAAAGGTGTTCCAGCACTCTCGCTTGCTCTCTCTGATTGCTTTTCGCAGTTCCTTCCTTGCTGCCTTGACGGATGCGTGGTTGGTTCTGCCTCCTCTTCTTTCTCTCTTCTTGAACCCCAAGATTTTCCTGTTCTCCGCTATCCTGGCATTCCACCACTTCTCGGATCTTGCACATATTCTGACTTGCTTTGCCTTCTGACTCAGCACCCTGGTGACTTCGTTTTTTATCACCTTCGCTTCGTCCTCCAGCTCTTGGATTGTGCTTTCTTCCGACAAAGTCTTCCTGCTTCTGCTCCATTCACCCCAGCTCTTCTTCATCTCCTTTAAGTCCTCCTCTTCAATTTCGTCGATGTTCCACGCAATCACTTCGTGGTTCGTACCATCCTCCGATTTTCTCCCCCACTCTATTTCGATCATCTTATGGTCCGACCCTATATCTTCTTCGTCCTCTGACATTGTTCTCGCCGAAGCATTCGTCACCTCACCCCCTCTTACTAGCGTGACATCAATTATCGACTCGATCAGCTCGTTGTTTTTCCATGCAACTCTGGTTGGCTGACCATCGTTGATTATTTCTAGATCGTGTTTTAAAATGAGGTTTTCCAAGATGCTAGCGCTCCTTCTTTGACTGCACCCACTGTTCCACCATGGGCTGTGAGCGTTGAAATCCCCACAGACTACCACATTGCCCTTGGCGATCATTTCATCCCATCTCGCCTCCCTCGCTGGTCGGACTGATGGTCTGTCGTTATCTTCTTGGAGTGTTTGGTCATAGACATTGACGATTCTGACCTTGACTCCTCTCTTGTTGGTGACGTCAAAAGCCTGTATGTCCCCTCGGCCTCCAAAGTCCCCTAGTTCGTCGACCACAACTGTCGTGTCCACTCTCACTGCGGTCATGGTTCTCTTCCCTCTTATCAGTCTGAAAGCCGGATGGCTAATTTGGTACTCCTCCTCTTTCCCTTTTCCCTGATGATAAAGTTCAGTACGCGTGGGGTATTGAAAGCACAAAAAGCTCGTTGACCTTCTGCAAGTTCGCTCTCGGTAAATCCCCGGGCAAATCTAGAGCCAGAGATATTTTTCTTGTAGCAGTTCTCGCAAATGTGAAAGTTTTGTATCTCGGGAACACCGTGCCAACGGATTCCAGAAACTGGACGCCGTCTCGGGCAAGCTGAGATTAATTCCACACACTCGTCAGACAGCGGTGAAGACTCTTACACAGTCTACACTCAACAAGACGTCTCGGGCGGTGGAATTAGATAATTCATCAGTAGTTTCAACAATTGTTTCGGAGCGTTGGATTGGAGGACCATCTTCAGCTGTCAAAACTGGCCTCGTCAGATGGACTTCATACTGGGATAGAGAGAATTCAAAAACTCACGCGACGTGCCTCCACGCATGAAGTCAAGGGAATCACTCTCCCCAGCAGGTTGCGAGTCTGTCGATGCTTCCTCCGAGGTTACAAGCAGACCTCCCAACGGTGGAAACCAGTTGGGTTTCCGAGGGAAAACTGCACTGCACCAACTACTTGACTGATCAAACTGCACTGCATGCTAAACCAGTGCAATGAACTGGTTGACAACTGGTTCAACTGTATATATTCAGTTCAACTATCTAACTGGTTCGAACCAGTGTACAGTATGTACAACCATGAATTTTCCTTCGCCAGCTCTAACCCTTGCCCACTGTGGCGATTTGAAAGATGTGTGGAGGGAGATATCCCCAGTGACATCCGTCTCGTCACCCTTCGAAAGCCTTTCAGAGGAATCTCTCAAACAAGACATTTTGGCTTGAGGAGTATAGGAAGAGGATGGGAGTGTCAAGGTTATCCGGCAGAGAAAAAAAGAGGAATATACTAAGTTAGTGGATTTGCAGATTATCTAGAACATAGGTAATAGGTGGCATAACCATCAAGATCATTCGTAATGGGTGGTAAAGAACCATCAAGAAGTGGAATGGGTACTGGGTCCCAAACTAGCTAACCAGTAGTGAACCAGTGGATTTCGAACTTACAAACTGCACTGCACTGCACTGGTTCAACCGTTGGGAGGTCTGGTTACAAGGTGAGGGTTCTTGGCGGCCACTAGAATAGAGGGCTCCGAGGTATTGGCTGCAGAAGAGTCTTCAGTTGATTGCCGTTCCACCTCGCTGTGGGCCTGGCTCGACATTAATAAATTTGGATGTGTAGAGGCGAGCTCTTCATCAATAGATGACGGATTTGATTCAAATTCTAGGTCGCAACTGAGTTCCGAACCACGGGTGTCATCTGAACCGGCTATATGTGCCCCCATTGACTCTGAATCGCCTGCTTTAATTTCGTCTCGAGGTCTCATCACAAATAAAGAGATCTGCTGCATGTGGCTTCCCAAATGGCGCTGAAGACGACCGGCAGGTTTCACCTCTCCACAGAGTATACATGGCTGTTCAGATGACTTTGCTCTCTCACATCGATCGACTAGTGTTTGTAGGTGTACAGTCTCGAATAAACTGGAGTGCTGGTTTTGTAGGTGGCTTTCGAAATCTCCACGAGTGTAAAATACCTCCCGACATGGTTTGCAGTACCATTCACGGCAATGGATATCCGATTCGTGCTGAAACCATTCGTGCCGTGAGGTGAAGAGGTAATCAGACTTAGGGCACTCTTTAGCAGTGCATACATAGGGCCTTAGATCCCGGAAGACATGGCGGCTGGTGTGCGTTAGCACCTGAATGCGCAAGATAAGGGAAGATGGTGAATATACTCCCAAGATTGTTGACCAGAAATGGAAATAATGGTAAAACAGTATGGACATTCAAAGGGATCGCCTTCAAAAGTGCTATCCTGTTTCGGAGGAGGCGGTATCCGGAGCTTTGGGAGCTCGCTACTGGCTTCCGCAGACGTGGCATATGACGTTTGAGAATGATCTGTATTGGAGCACGTATCGATATCATCTTGCTCTCTCGGGACATAAATCGATACAGTAGTCTGCGTTTTCCTCGAAGTGGTGGCCGTCGCAGTGCTTTTCGGAGGTGGGGGCGTCTCTATTGTTCCGTCTGCTAGCATTTCTTTCAAGTCCTGGTCATGGACCTGCTTCGGGATCAATAGCATTGGTTGGCCGGCTGTCGGTAGGTTAACATGGCGACCGACAATCTTGTCATGGTGTCGCTCATGATACATTAATAACTGTCGACGCCGGGTGTTTGCTTTTCCCAGCCGCTCAATCAAATATTCAGGTGCGCTGGGGAATTTATGCGACAAATGCTGGATATCAAAAGGCTCGAAATGTGATACATGAATGGATGCACATTTCTCTAGTTTGTCCCGCGGCGCTGGATTTCGGATGGAGATGGAGAACTCGTACAAGCAAGTGATAACGTGTGTAATGTCGGAGAGAGAATCCGCTATTTCGGAAGTTGGCTTGTGTTCACCCGACTGTAATGCGATTGGGAGTCCATCCGCTTCAAACGAGGATACAGAGGAATCTGAAGACCAAAATTCGACGTCGACGTCACTGGGGTGCACATCTCCGGTTGCAATTGCGATAGCTGAAGCTGATTAGTAGTGAACATGGATAGAGAGGATTAGAAATTACAATCTTTCAAATCGCTAACGAGGTCTTCCAAAAGCTTTATCACCATCCCTTTAACATTCGAGGCCTCCCGTAGACGATGGTCGAGGGACACACGTTCTGTCCTATGTGCTCCAGCTTTTTCGGCCCAAACAATAAAACGACCAAGTTCCTCTTGAAAGCCTGATAAGTACTCACAGGCCTCGTGATGGTTCAGACTATTGAAGAGATCGCTGAAAGCTCGTATGCAGTCATTATACAAAGAAGCAATTGGCGCTGCATAGTTAACAACGTTGTAAGTGTGAGCCATAATGAACTTGGGCTGATAGTCCGACTGCATCCAGCGAATTAATGGCACGAGCGGCGGGCGATTGGAGGGGTCGACTAGCGGATCTCTGGTTCCAGGTTTGCGATGTTGCGAGATGAGACTACTTTCATGTTGAGGGACTACCCAACCCCGCTTCACATATCATACATGTCTCGATCACTGCTTGTGTAACCGTCTCGACCCGTCTTGGATGCGGGGTTGAGATCTTGCGCAGCCGCATTCGTCACCGCAACTCCACACTTCTCACAACACTACAACAGCATCGACAGAATGGAAGTAGCCGGGCTAGCTTTAGCGATATTTCCTCTCGTCGTGAAGGGACTCGGCGTTTACCTGGATGCCACCCAGAAGATCAAGGATGTCAAAGATTATAAGAAGGTGTTGAGACCCTTGGTTCGACAACTCGAAATGGAGAAATGCAAGTTTGTGAATACTTGCGAAATTCTTCTGGAAGGAATGGTCTTAGCCGAAGAGGTAGACACTTGTACGAGGAATCGGGTGGGGCAAGCCCGAGGTTCAGGATATTCTCTGGGAGCGCCTGCGACCAACCCAAGCGAAGGCTTTCGTTGACGCTGTGGGGGCTTTGACATCCCATCTTCAAGAACTCGGGAATGAAATTGGGCTTGTTGAAGGCAAACAGGTGTGTATGCTGACGTCCGTAGCTTTCATGTCGCTAACGTTTCCTAAACAGCCGCTTGATAAAGCATCACAGAAGAGGCAATGGAAGAAAATCAAACCCATCCTTCAACAGCAAAGCTACGTCACAGTGCTTAATCAAATCAAAGCGATAAACGCCGACCTAGTTCAGCTTACCATGCAAAGGCCGCCCACGACAGCAATTCGTAAACCTAACCAGCTGTCACCTGCAGCTATAAATTATAACCGAATACGAAGCCATGCAAAGGGCCTTTACGTCGCCTTTCAGGAGAGATTTCGAGCCACAAGATGTTCATGCAAGATTACACATAATGCGAGCCTCAGACTAGAAAAACCAGCGGTTGATTGTAAAGATCAGATTGATATTAGGCTAGAGGTGCTTTTTGATTTTGAAGCCGCTCAGGGAAGTGACTCTATCGAAAAAGAATGGCGAGCGTTGAAATTCAGACCAGTGGAACGCGTTAGCACTACACCGAAGTCCCAAGATGATATCAACAGCGGAGTTCAACAGTTAGACATGGAAAACCCTGGGTCGAGCTCAAAGGAGACTAGAAGCTCAGATTCTGCTGCGCAGCAGACCCTTGTTGGTGATACCATGTTTAGAGCAGCTCTATTGGCTGTAAAGCAGGGCATAAGGTATGTTGTCTAATACCGTACCCTTTTATGCAACGGTTACTGACTATTTCTTTAAAGACGCAAGAAAGTCTTATTCCAAGTCCAGCAGGAACTTCCAGTACGAATGGAAACCGATAAACTTTCAGTTATTGACGCGATAGACACGGCGAAACGAATAGAAAACCTGTGCTCGGTAATTAAAAACACAGTTGCAGATTGTTCGGACTCCTGCATTGGGATTATCTTCGACGAATGCAACAGACCGTGGCATCGCATTTGGGCCCCTGCAACGCTATTATCATACTCGTCACTGACCGAGGCCGTTTCGCTCGAAAGCCTTTTAGCTCCTGGGTGTCTAGAGAAAAAGGACCGACTAGAGTTAGGAGTGCGGCTGGCCTTCGCGGTGATGCAGTTGCATTCTACTGAATGGCTCAGTGATTGTTGGGGCAAACAGGACATTTTCTTTCTACAAAGAGCCGTGCGGAGACGGGCTCTATGCGGCGGTTTTGTACTTGTCGGCGAACCGGTAATCGACAAACCGTTTGTCCGACGAACATTCGGCTCTTCGGAGGAGTTGTACCTGCTGCATCCAAACACTGTGCAAAACACTGCGCCGGCGACAGAAACAGCTACTCTTGTTGAATACGATAGAAGCCTTTTTTCTCTAGGCATTATCCTGATAGAGCTGTGGCTTGAACGAGGGATAGAAGAACTTCGACTTCCTTTCCAAAATCAGGACGGCGATACTCAGGGTCAACGCAGTGACAATACTGATTATCGAACAGCACAAGGCCGAATTGGAGAGATTTTTACTTACGCGGGAGACGACTATGGCCTTGCAGTCTCCCGGTGCATCAATGGCCTCAGTCGCCATATCGATAACGCACGTGCTATACTGGGAAGTCTGGAGAGTGAAGACTTCAAAAACGACGTTCATACGAATGTGGTTTTTCTACTGGAAAGAAATCTTGAGGTTAGTAACCTCCTCCTATCTGTGCTTAGTGATTTTAACGCTGATGATCCGCATGAACTCTGCTAGCGTTTTTCAAAAGTATATGCTGAAAGGTCAGTAACCCGGTAAGGTGGATTGTAGATTCTAGTGGTTGGTGATTTGGGTTGGGAAGTGGTGGAGTATAATATGTAAGTCCTAGGTACTTACTTTAAGTGAGTACTAGGTAGTGCTAGTGTCGCCTCGGTTTCTTTTGATCAGATGTGGCGGGACATAGCGATCCGAATTCAATTTAATTTGATATATGGCGTTAATAGAGTCAACATTCAGCTGAACTTCCAAATTTTCACTGTATGCAGTCAACACCAATCAGATTACTTACGCGATCGAATGTTGACATTTCATAACGAACTTAAATATGTGGGGAAAGTGATGCGATTAGATATAGATCGATTAGGTAGATAACGATAACGTATTCACGTGGGAGTTAGATAGCCGGCTCCCCTCCCACCTCAAAAGCATGGTCCAGCTTGACTGAGGGCTAGTGGAAGCGAATTGGCGGGTGGGAATTGACCGACGGCTAGTTGGGGCGAGCCTCTCTGACCATCGGCTGGCAGGGGCGAGCAATTTGGCCGACGGAAGGGACGGGGGAAGGTGGCCGAAACCTTGAGCTTGAGCTAAAGTGTGAGCCTGGGCTGGAGCGAGAACCCAAACACGAGCACGAGCTAGAGTTTGAGCTAGAGCTAGAGCTAGAGCTAGAGCTTGAGCCAGAGCTCGGGCTGAACGAGAGCTTGAGCCTGGGCTAGAGCCTGAGCACGAGCTCAAGGATTGGGCCAGAGACTGAGGGTGGTAGGGAAGTGAGGAGGCCAGGAGCGAGGGAAAAGAGGTATATAAGAGGAGCGAAGCGGCAGTGGTTAAGGCAAAGCAGCGACTTCAGCTTCACAGAAAACCCGCCCACCCGCATCCTTACATATACCGAGGCTAGCTCTGTATGTTATCAACTCTACACCCAGTGAAATGGCTTCTGGCCAGGAATGGGAGAGGGTGGAGCGGTGGCCGCAGCGGTGGCCCCCGCTCCCTCGAGACGGCACCTCTGTTTATGCGTCGTTTACTGTTCTCGTTCTGGTTCTTTTTGCTTTCGTGACTGTTCTAGCGCGGAAAAATGTCTGTATATGAGTAAATAAAGCACATACGAGGGAAGAGCGAGTCCACTAGACAACGGCCGTCGAAACGCAACCCCATCGACTAACGTGTCTACCCCTGCAGATGAGCTCGCAATGGCAATGAGGATCGTACTGCTACCTTTTCTCCCCATTTGTTCTATTCACATCGGCTTTTCTCGGATTTGTACTTCCTCGTTAGGATGCCGATCATTAGATTTGACCAATCAAACGGCTCGAGGCGGTTCAGTCCGACAGGGCTGAAAACTGCAACAAATGCGAAAATAACCCGGCGTGTAGGGGATAGGTAACTATCCGTGTTTGACCTTGGATGCCATGGAAGACGAGCGCAATTGAAAAACGTTTTGATGTACTCATATAATAACTACAATACACCGGAGAATTGGCATCTTAATAAAACTTTGTTACAATAGCATAGATCGTATGTTACACGTGCAACAAGTCCGACAGTAAGCCACCGTTCTGTATCTTTGGCTGTGCCTCGTTACTGGAGTTTTCGTCGCTCGTTACCCTTACCAAGTCGGCTAGCGGCTTGTTGACGGATGTACTTTGCACGTATCATTGCAGCGAGGCTACCTCTAAAGTGCAAATGCTGTGTATCCGCCAAACCCCAGTGCTAAGTACCTAACAGAAGGTGGCGTAGTAGAGCAGTCTACATTTACCAGCCTGAATCAACTGAACTCCCAAGTGCTTCCGTTTGCTATGCAGGCAGAACCATACAGATCGACTGGGAGTGTTACTATAGTACTTAGGGGAGAACTGTGTGTTGATTCTATAATATAGTGAAGAGAAGCAGAGAAGGAGAAAGACTCGATTTATATACAGAGGATCATCGGAGAAAACTTTGATGCTTCGCCACTCGCCACTCTGAGTCACTTGTCACAGGATGTGTAACAGGGAGCACTAGGGATCGAGAGTTTGACTTCTCATGCCAGCAGAATGGCCACTAGCGTCACCGGTACTCACCCCCACTCTAAGCGCGCTGCAGCGCAGCTTGACCAACTGGTCGGGTTCTACTTTCAACTTTGAAGGGTGAAATTCCGGGGGCTCTATTGCAGTCTCTGGTCTATACTTAGCAATTACCGGTACCACGAGTCAACCGTGCTGTCTTTTCGAAAATTATTGTTGGAAATCCGCTCAACCCCGCGCCCGAGTCTGCCCGATGGCAGAGCGGCCAATATGGTCTTGTCATTCTGTATATAGAGAGACCGCTAGAGTAGAGAGAATGGTATCACTTTTAGACCTACTCACAGCACCCGCTACTATTTCCAACAGGTTATGAGCCCGGACAGCGCAAGCTGTGAGTAAGTCTCAGACTTTCACCCCCGTCTATGAAGTCACCCCTCCCAGTGGTCTTCCGGTTTATTTTCTAAGTTCAACACCAGACCTTCCGTTCTGAGCTTCCCACCGGGGAATACTATTCATCTATAAAGTCACTCTTCATCCCAGAGTACTTCTCATATATTTTCCGAGGTCCACCCCAGACCTCCTGTTCATGAAGTTTCTTCTCCAAAACTTCGGGTTTATTTTCTATGGTCAACACCAGACCTTCCGTTCTGAGCTTCCTACCAGGGAATGCTATTCATCTAGGAAGTCACTCTTCATCCCGGTGGACTTCCGGTTTATTTTCTAAGGCCAACACCAGACCTTTCGTTCTGAGCTTCCCATCGGGGATTGCTATTCATCAATGAAGTCACTCTGCATCCTAGAGTACTTCCGGTTTATCTGCCGAGGCCCACCCCAGACCTCCCGTTCATGATGTTTCTTCTCCAAAAACTTCCGGTTTATTTTCTAAGGTCCACACCAGACCTTCCGAGAGTCCGCTAGCCACCATAGCGTCCGCCACCTTCCGTTACCAATCACTGATTTCACTCGTCATTGAAGCTATTGGTACTAGCTTTCGCTACATTTTCTAAGGCCTTCCTATCCTCCGGTTTATTCCTCCGGTTTATTGTTTAAGGCTCGTCCTAGCCTCTGGTTGATTCTCTAAGTATCTGCCCCCTTCTGAGCTTCCGACACCAGTGAAGCATCTGCCCTGACGCCACCATTCCGAATATCCCTGCTACTCGAATTCCGAAGTTCCTGCGGCCTTTTCTTTTCTCTTCTCCGAACTTCTAGTGTCTATTTGTTTATCTAGCGCGGGCGGTAGCCGCCGCGACAAGGAAGTGCAATATATCAACCCCGGCTCAAACTACACCACATACGGTGATACGGCGGCCTCCGGCCGAGTGCAGCTGCGCCAAATTACCTCACGAAGAAAATTTCTTTTTGCTCACCACTACGTTGGCCAGAAGTGCCAATGCTTGGTACACTATTCGTTAACACAGTTAAACACTTTGACCAGAGGATTCCGTATATAAGGACTGCCTGCCACCTCGATCTCTGGTATCATTCAACAACTCAATCATCTGTTTACTCTCATACTCTTCGCTCCTCTCTCCCGTTGCAACTCTCAGTTATACTGTTCCTCTTGAATATATTTCGACCTACCTTTTACGCTTCACAATGAGCTCTGAACTCTGCGCTCTTGCATCTTATGGCTTCATTAAGCCCCTCACTTCCCACTCGGATTTCAGAGAATGGCTCTTAGCTGCAATCGACATCTTCTCTGAGAAAGACTGGTTGTCTCTGATCGAAGACCAGGAGCCTCGCCCAACTTCGACAACTGAAGATGGTCAGCCCACATCTGCCTCCTCCTCGTCCAGCTCTTCGGGTACCAGCTCCTCCTCCGAATCAGTACCGATTCTAAAGTGCTTGAGAGTCAACAAGCTTGGGACACTAAGGCCATGAAGGTTCGAGGCCTCCTAGGGCGTATGCTGAACCCCAACCACCGCAAAATGTGCGCCTACGAATATGGAACCGTCAAAGTGAGCTTCGGAAGGTTCAATATGTAGGGGAGGATATGTCTGAGTTTATGTCGGAACTGCAGACTCTGCTCAGTGCTGGATGCACAGCACACGAAGATGAGGATATGATATTCCTCCTGCTCAACAGTCATACATTGGAGTACCATCGATTCACAACCCGCAACACGGACACTGAGCCCTTGATATTCGAAGTATCACCGATGATGATTCTGGAGCATGGGAAGCTCGCTGGGGTCAAGCCAGCATTCTCCAGACGATGGGGGATAACCTTCTATGCCAAAATTAGGAAACCATTGCAGGGGTTTTACACGCAGCAGCTTGGGAACCGCTCCATCGATGGCTATAGGAACTGCCAGAATAAGGACCACTAGGCGAAGGACTGCCGGATAAGGACAGCCATGGAGGAAACGCAAATAAGGGGATCTCGGGTCTGCTGATGGGAGGCAGACCATTGCCGGGATGGCACAAGTTGATTTACACTATTCCCCTCCAGCTCTGGATCACTGGATGATCAACAGTGATGAATTTTACCACATGAACTCTCATCGAGGTTATTCACCAAGGCTACTCCCATACATATCAAGAGGACTCAAAGACAGTCGCTCTCGCGGGCAGCAGCATAGGGAATGCTGCAGGTAGGGGTGCTGTTTTACTCTCGCTACCCTCTGGAGATATATATCATGCTCAATAATCTGCTTGACATTTGTTTATTATGATTGGGTTCACCTCTGCCCATCTCCTGGTCCATCAGTCTGGACGCAGGAACCATCCGCCCACAGTACATATGCCGCCATAGCACAGGCTACTCCTATCGAAAGGCGTTGCTTTGAGGTAGAGACCACAGATATACCTCTACGAAGCTAGTGGGTTGCAAAGAGTGATTTGGCATCACGTTTCGAACGGCCTTCTAAGGAAGATGAATGCCCACCAGGTCCCAATCGAAGACACTCTATGAGCTGTGGACAGGAAATTCTGCACAACCGCTGATTCACCTACAGCCTTTTAGATGCGAAGTCTGGCATCACATTCCCAAGAACCTTCGTAAGAAGTGGGAGCCCAATGCCATCAAGGGTTTCCTAGTTGGTTACGAAGGCAGGAACCAGTATAGGGTGTACTACAACTATTCGATATTCTTTACCTGGGATCTCGATTTTGTTCCTCCGGCGCCATAGGCAGCGCTAAGCCCCAGGGGAAATCATCAAGGTAGATGACAAGGAGGACACAGGAGTTGCTTCGAAGCCATCAAAGGCAGACTCACATATTCAGGCGACTAGACCACCGCCATCAGATACACCAAATACAACATGAATGGCAGATGCAGAGGAACATCTTGATACCATAATCATTGAAGCTCCTGCTTCGAGGGCAGTAGTTCAGGAAGTACATTTGAAGAGACGAAGCTCCCAAAAAAAATGCAGGTGTATTCAGTACCCCACGATACAACGAGGAACAGTATCAGTCTGGCAGCAATAAAGCACACGCTACAGTAGCTCAGACTATTGTTATTGATCAGCCCCACTCTTGGGAAGAAGCCTTGGATTCCCCTCAACGAAGTGAGTGGGAGCAGCATTACTAAAATGGATTGGCATCTATTGCGACGAATAACATCATGTATGGACCTATAGGAAAGGTCCTGCAGCATAAGGTATGCCTGGTGGTGAAGGGATATACCCAGAGATATGGTATCCATTATTTGGAGAACTAGTCTCCAGTTCTTAGGCTTCAGACCCTTCGCCATCTTCTAGTCCTGGCTGAATCGAAGGACTTTATTATCCACCAGAAACCTGGACCACCCACACATTCAGCACACGCTGCAGTAGCTCAGACTATTGTTATTGATGAGCCCCACTGTTGGGAAGAAGCCATGGATTCCCCTCAATCGAGTAAGTGGGAGCAGGCTTGCAAAGAGGAACGGGTATCGATTGAGAAGAATAAGGTCTGGACTCAATTGCAACGAAGCCAAATAAGCCACCAAAATGTTGTTGGATGTAGATGGGTGTTCAAGATCAAGTATGGGCCCAAGGGAGAGGTCCAGCGGTATAAGGCATGCCTGGTGGCAAAAGGATACACCCAGACATACGGCATCGATTACCTGGAGACCTTCTCTCCAGTAGTTATGTTCCAGACCCTCCGACTCCTCCTGGTGTTTGCAGTTTCGAAGAACTTTGAGATACACCAGATGGACATCAAAACAGCATTTCTTGGACAGGATCTGGGTGATGACAAGCAGCCCATATACATGGAGCTGCCTCCAGGTGTTTCAAGTGAATCTGAAGAAGAGATTCTCCATCTACACAAGACATTATACGGCCTCAAGCAATCCTCTCGAATCCTCAATAAGACTCTCCATGAGTTCTTCTGCAAAAAGCTTGGCCTACAGCGAGCAGATTCTGACCACTGTGTCTACTTCAATCCTGCCCGCTCCCTCTTTATCATGGTCTATGTGGATGACCTGATTGTTCTGGGCCAACCAGAAGCAGTTGCTGCAAGCAAGAAGCAGCTTCAGACGAGATTCGAAATGTCTGACCTTGGCCCTCTTTCGTACTTCCTGGGAATTGCAGTCACCCGAGACGACAATGGCCTACACTCTCACTGGAGTGGTATTCTGAGGTGATCCTTCGACGCCTTCAGTTCTCCTCCTGCTATCCAGTAAGCACTCCACTCAGTACCAGTACAAAGCTCTGAAAGGATTCTGGAGCTCTTCTCTCCCAACAAGATGCTACTCTCTAGCGAAGCATTGTTGGCTCGATCATGTACCTTATGCTGGCTACCAGGCCAGACCTCGCATATGCAGTGGGAGCAGTCTCTCAGTTCTGCAGTTCTCCCACTCTCGATCACCTTGCTGCCCTCCACCACATTCTGAGATACATTCGAGGGTCTACACACCTGGCCCTGCATCTCACCAGATGTACTGCATTCGAACCTGTTCCTACACCAGCAGTTGTAGGAAAGCCCTACTATCCCAAGATCTTGTGGGATTCAGAAGTCACTGGTTACAGTGATAGTGATTGGCAGGATGTCTAGATTCTCGCCACAGCACTGGTGCCTGCATTTTCCTGGCTGGTCAATCGCCAGTCTCTTGGTCAAGCAAGAAGCAGGCCACAGTGGCACTTTCATCCACCGAAGCTTAGTATATGGTGATTACTCAGGCTTCCAAGGAAGCTATCTGGCTTCGCTTTCTCCTCAGTTTGTTTGTTTGTAATCATATTGCATTCGGCCGTTTGTGGCCATGGCATAATCCTAATCTTAAGCACTGCCACAGTTCTAACCAAGGCCGGGCACAAGGCCTCAGCACCCCAGCCTTCCCTGCTTCCAAGTCGTACTTCCTAATCTCCTTTCCCCCAGTCCGCCTAAGTTACCATACACACTTTCCACCCTCCTCTGCCCCGCACCCCGCCTCCTCCCTTATTCTTCGTCACTACTTCCACCCTCCTCTACCTCTTCTTCCTTAACCCCTCCCTCACTGTCACGGTTGTGTCGAGTGAGGATCGAGGGAGGAATATGGATCGATGATTGGGATACAGGAATACGAAGGAAACCAGGTTTCGTTGGAAAGAATCAGGTTTTGTTGGTTGGAATCAGGTTTCGTTGGTTGCGTTGTAAATATGGCGTGATGGTTATGGCGTAGGCCGCGGGCTGAAAGGGTTGCGTTCATAGTTGGGTGGAGTTAGGATGTATTTCGGAACGAGTGAGCAAAACTGACGACGGTCGCGTTAACTGTATATAAAGATGCTGGATTCGCGGAGGATAGGTTTGTTCTTCACTCGTTCTCTAGTCTACAAAACAATCAATAGCTTCGGCACCAACCTCTGTTCACTTCTGTGATTCCGGATTTCGAGTCTCTAGTTGTTACGCAGTACCCGCGATCACTGTACCCTTCCGTTTGGTTTTTATAACCCCTAGAACTCCGAGCCTTGGAACCCTGACAGAAGAACGAGGCTACAATCGATTCTACCAGTTATAATTCAGTATATGTGCCGCTACATTCATCAAAGCGGTTGTTACTTTTGCCACAGACCTTGCAACCCCCTTTGTTCCGTGTTTAAGTCAGTTGGAAACTTCGAAAACAAGCTCACAGTACACAGCTTTTGGAGACACTCCTGCATTGTGTGCCTGTGGAAACATCCACGAGAAGGATCCACGCTGTTTTAAATCCCAGCGTACGACAGCAACAAACCTCAACAAACCCGAATGAATTTCCTGGACCTAGCTGGTTGAACCATCAACCTCTTCGAACAAGAGCCCCTGAACGCCTTTGATATCATTGACGCTATCCTCAACGAACCTGAAGAACATTTGGAAGCATACTTCTGGGACGAACCACCAGCGGTATCTCCTTGGAATAGCTACTGGACAGAAGCATCAAGCAACCGAGGAGGCCTCCAAATCGACGACGCAGTATTTAAAAACTTCTGGACCATGTATCATGGTCTTCACGTCGATTGCCAGAACGAAGAACCGTGCTACTGCGAACATAACTGCGGAGGGATGCATACAACAATTGGCAGAGCAGCAGAAGCTCAATCAACAAAATCTGAATCCACGATCAAAGCAACACCGAAGGACATAGAAAGCCTAATCTCATTGGCGGATTACAACGAACGAAAAGCGAACAAAGGAAAGGGAGTTGACCACGAGTTGCACCTGGCCCCTTTACCAACCCTCTGATCATTGTAACAACACCCAGCAAACACGATGTGTTCTTCTGGTAGATGGTCAACCCATTTCTAGAAGCAGAAATCGAAGCGGCAGTTGAACAAATCCAACACAACCTAAACGAAGTCAGAGACTGTTTGACAGAACCCCACCTCCTCACAGCCGCCTCTCTACATCATCAGAAAGATGTCCGGAGAATCATCACGACCAAACTCGCGATCTCACGTTGACTGGAGCCTTACAGACGGAGCTGGAAATTGTGGCAACAAAGAATACAGAAACCATGAGCGAAGTACAGCTCAGGGAGCACATCGGAGACATCAACAAAGGGCTGAAAGCGGTAAGCCAACTACCAACGACCAGCAGGCTGAATGAATTGCTCAAGGAACAGCAATCTGTGAAGAATGCGAAAGTACGAATATCAGAATTTTTGACAGAAAGAGAAAAAGTCATCCAGGAAAGGGACAATCTGAAGCAGGAACTACTGCTTACTCAACAAACAGCGGCAACAACAGGAACACCACAAACATGCAGTCATGGGGATCTGGTTGAAGATATCCGGATCCTAAAACAAGCATTGGAGGAAGCAAATCCAGACCTGGCGGAATTGAAACAAGATCTGGAAGATGCTCAAGCTGAAATGGAGAAATTTAGGGACCTGGCGGAGGAAATCGACAACAGGTAACCAGGATCCTGAGTTGACAGAAGGAAGAAGGGGAGAAACAGGAGAAAGGACGGACAGAGAGGAGCGAGAAGAAAAGGTGAATGATATCACCAGTTTTTCCGGAGGAGATTGGAAGGAACTTCGAGGGTGGAAGGTGCAGCTGCCATTGAAGATAGCCGGAAAACCGAAGGCATTCAGCAACGAACAGAAGAAGCTGAGGTATGCAGTTGGATGTCTGAAAGGAGTGGCTCTGGCACAGTTAATGCCACACTGCGACGAAATCTCAGGGGAAGTCAAGCTCAATACCCTGAAAGACCTAGTTGACCTGCTGGATGTAGCATTCGGAGATCAAGACAGAGCAGCAACAGCAAAGAGGGAACTCGAGAAACTCAGGCAACGAGACCGCGAGTTCTCCCAGTAGTACGCGGAATTTGAAAGATACATAGTCCACACCAAATGGAATGAAGATGCGCAATTGGAGGCATTACGAAATTGATTATCCAACGAGCTCAAGGACTCCATACAACATATGGAGGAGCCAGAAAGCATGATCGAATTCGTCAAGATGGTGTCCAAAAGAGACTCACAACTGAGGAGGACAGCGGCGGAAAAGAAATCTGGGAAATGGGAAGGTTACAAAAGGTCCGACAACGACCAACACCACATCCGCCCCAGACGGCACCTGCAGGATCAGTTGCAGGTTATCACGGCCCCGCTCCAATGGATCTTTCGGCAGTAAGGGAAAAAGATCACACCTGAGGAAAGGAAAAGACGAAGGGAAGGGGACTATGTATGTACTGGGGATAGCAGACATTTCGGCATCATGCCCAAGGAAGCTGAAGGCAGCATCAGGACAACGGAAGTCACCTTTTAAGAAGGCAGCAAATGAAGGAGATGCAGATTCGACAACAGGAAAAGGAAAGGAAGTGGAATCGGGAAAAGTTTAGTCCAGTGCAATAAGGATGGCAATTGCGCTGGAAACGAATCTCCTTTGTCAGTTAATGCTAGTTTTGGTATTTCGCAGTTTTCTATATCAAGCGCAGAAATAAAAGAGTCTTCTATGGAAAGCAAACATCTCGTTGTGAAATGCTCGCTGAAAATAGAAGACAAGATCATTGATACCCACGCTTTGATAGACTGCGGAGCTACTGGAATAGCATTTATTGACAAAGATTTCGTCCGCCATCATCAATTACAAGAACAAGAATTAAAAGAATCAAGAGAATTAGAAGTTATAGATGGAAGGCCCATCGAATCAGGAACCATCACCACTATGGCTAAACTGACTTAGGCATACGCGGACATCAGGAACATTACCAGCATTCGTTACGAAACTTGGACACTATCCAATCGTACTTGGATTACCATGGCTACAACTTCACGATGTTACAGTCAAATTCCAAAAGAAAGAATAGGATTCGAAAGCGATTACTGCCAGAAGCACTGTCAACATCATTCGAGCGTATGGGTATGGGGAAATCATATGGAAACAACGGAATCCGATGACCAAAACTGGACATATGTGCCATAGCAGCAGCTCCA